>JANJGK010006764.1:20000-35191 GCA_039081455.1 Macrobrachium rosenbergii
TATATATGTATATAAAATAGTGTGTACATTTGTATATGTTTGACTACAGTATATAGTGTCTTTATATGTATACTGCTATTGAAGATGATATTAAGTTGTATGTTGGTGTGTCTTAATTATCTAATGATGTATCCAAGTACATTAACGAATTGTCTTTTTTCTTTACAGCAGGTGAGATGGTAGTGCAATCGGAAGCAATTACGGCAGGTCAGGTAACGTCCTAGAGTGATTTTTCTTGTCACTTTCAATTTAGAGAATTTAGTTCCCTGGCCTTCCATGTTTAGTTGCTGTTTATTGAAGTTTTGGGGATTTATGCGTATTTTTTCCATCTGTATTTCATTACGGCTTCGATGATGTTATGTGAAAGCTATCTCTCTATCTGTCTATCTATCCATATATCTGTGCGTATATATTATACACACGCACACGCACACACGTACATATATATATATATATATATATATATATATATATATATACAAAATATATATACACGTATATACATATATATACTATATATATGTGTATATACATATATACAAAAATATATATACATATATACATATATATACTATATATATATATATATTATATATATATATATATATATATATATATATATATATATATATATATATATATAATTATATTTGTTTGTGTGTCTGTGTGTGTAAATTAGTTTTCGAAAGTTTGTCAGGAGTATTTTTTCGGTCTACCGTTTATGATATTGCCTGAGCTTGTTGATGACTTAGCCAAGGTTAATAACTATATGTGAATTAAGATGATTTATTTTGTGAGTTGATGAATGAAGATATTCAAATTGTTGTATACTCTTTGTACTTGCAATGGGGATAAATGATTCAAGATTAAAAAGTTTTTCCTTTTTTACCATTCTCGTTGCATGTTCTGGCCATTCCACAGTATGGTTCTGTTGCTAGTTGCTCAGATTTTTACAGGTCTTAATTATTTCAGTTTTCTGGTTTTTATTTTTTATATATATATGCATATGTATACAGTTATATATATATATATATTATATATATATATATATATATATATATATATATATATATATATATATCTCCATGTGTATGTATATGTAAGATAGATATTGTGATTTGGGGGAGGGATCTATGACTTATTATTTAGATATGTGTGTGTGTGTGTGTGGTGGGGTATCTATGACTTATTGAAGGCTGTCGACTTAATATGTTTAATATTGGCTTTGTTTGTTGTTTATTTTTGTCTTTGTTTATCTACAGAGATGAGTTGGGTTGCGTTCACAATATTGCTTTCTATATATAATGTTGTGGTGGATGCTCTTCATCGGTTTCTCTCAGTAACGAATCCAAATATCTCTCTCTCTCTCTCTCACTCTCTCTCCTCTCTCTCTCTCTCTTCTCTCTCTCTCTCTCTCTCTCTCTCTCCTCTCTCTCTCTCTCTCTCTCTCTCAACGGACTCACAGTTAGACGGTAAATTTTATAGTGTTCTGCAGTGGCGTGGTCTTCCAGTTTTCTTTATTATTATTATTATTATTATTATTATTATTATTATTATTATTATTATTATTATTATTATTATTATTATTATTATTTAGGAAATGAACCCTATTCATATTGAACAAGACCACAGGGACCATTGACTTGATATTCCTGTTCCCAGAGAACATGGTGTTCATTTGTAAGAAGTAAGAAAAGGCAATAGGAAATAAAGAAAGAAAAGATCGGTTATTAAAAAAGAAAAATAAATTAAAATTAATATTATACATATAAAAATGTGAGTACATTATTAAAATACAAGGAGAACTGTTTTAGCGGAGCAATACGTTGCATCATCGCTTGAACTTTGCGGTTCTAATTGCATAACATCCTTTGGGAGACTGTTCACAGTCCAACGGTGTGAGGAATAAAGGAGGACCTCTTGAACTGAGAACTTCTCAGTTCCAGAGGTCCTTCTCAATGAGAAGTTCGACAGCGAGGCATATTTACTGCATATTGGTGCTGCTGTTCAGCAATCTGGTCGCTCTCAGTAAGGAACAGAGGATCAGGGATCAATTTTGAATGTGAGATTGTTTCTCAAAAGCAAGATGTGAGAATTACACCAAGCACAGTTAAAGCTTCAGACTCATTCAGCAGAGTCCCATCCACTTGAATGGTAAGGATGGGGTGGAAAATTTGTACGAGATCTACTAATCAATAGTGTTTTTGTTTTACTGGAGTTCAGCCTCATGCCCCACCGACTACACCATTCACTGATCCTTTCCATGCCACGATTGAGACTAAGGGCAGCTTCATTTCTCGTTTTTTGATGCTATTCGTGTTCTGTGATAGGGGTGCCAAGCGCTGATCGCAAACTCTTGCTGCAGTTATTGAGTGTCGTCGGTGGTTGTGGAAAAGAGAAAGAGGAGGGGGGAAGGGGCCTGTCTTTGAATAATCTTATACACACAGAGAGATGTGGGTACGTTCCGTTTAAACCAATTGCGTCCTTGTTGACCAAAGTAGCTAATCTGGTAGCTTGTGTTCCTATGTAGTTTTTTTTCTGTTGCTTAGTTCTTAGTAATAAACCACCATCGTCGCCTTCAGCACTACGTAACGCAAAGGGTTATTGTGAAATTCTGCCGACTCTTATCGTTTTTGTGCTTTATCATGCACAAATCTTTACTTATATCATATCCGGCCTCCGTTCTCATAGGTCCTCATCCAAGTAGGTCTGGGTTCCCAAACTCTTCTGGCACCTATAAGAGCCCAGCGGACTTGGTCACTTATTATTCTCCCAGGAATTGTGCGAAGGGACATGTCCAAGCCATCTCCATTTCATCTTTATATCAGCTACCTAGGGAACTTCAGTAATTTCCCTTATGGTATCATGTTTCATTCACCCTGTGTATAGTTTGATTTGCCTTTTTCATTCTTTCATTTAAATTCTAGCTAAAGAGAACCTGTACTTGGATAATAGTGTTCATTAATCATTTCACCACCTAATGTTATTTTATATCTATCTGCATACTCTGTCCTCAGTGTTTTCCGTAGGTTTATTGTGATTCGCATCTCTGTAGATTTTTGCTACATTTATTAGGCAAGCTTTGTGAATCTTGTAGTATTTTGCTGATTAAAACATCATCATCTACATGTTCTTAGTCTGCCATGTGACTATCCTTAATGCAATCTGAACCACCTCTTCCATTTCCGATTACCCTCATTGCAAAATCTGTGAGATGGGCGGACAACAAAGGAGAAATCACACTCCTTTGTAGCAACCCCTGTTCATTGCAAGTTCGCTTGGAAAGAACCCATCAGTATCAACCTTGCATGTAAGTACTTCGTTCATGGGTGATTCCAGTTAGCTTTACATGTTTTACAGTAATACTATAGTGAGCAAGACCATTCTTAATACTGGTCTGCGGATGCTGTCAAATCAGAAAAGCCAGCAGAAGTGGATTTTTAAAATCTATACACACTGCTGCGGGTTGTGGCTTAACACAGATACTTGATATCCGCAGGTTCTGCCTTTTCTAGAACCAGGTTGTTCATCTCATGAGCTTTTCTTGAACTTGTCCAGCTCGTTGTTGATAGTAAGCATGCTGAAAATGTTCACTAGTAAACTGTTCAAAGATGAAAGAAGTGCCTACATTGCTGCTGATGTCCAAATATTTGCTTTCTGAACAGTTCCTCTGCTTAGTAGTCCAGGCGTTTTAAATGTATAATATAACTATGTTATTATTATTATTATTATTATTATTATTATTATTATTATTATTATTATTATTATTATTATTATTATTATTAACAGCACTGACATGGGTACGGCTGTCTTATTTAGGCTAGGATGCTTTCAGGTCATGTATGTTATTGGACTTCTCCTCAGAAGTGATGAGTAGGAAAAATAGAGACAGACGGAGAATTCTGGATCCCGATGCTTTTTTTTTTCTTTTCGGAGCTCCTTTGAAGTCTTATTTTGACCGGAGGGTCTTATTAAGCTCTTTTGATTTTGTCTTATTACCAACGTCCATTGAAGAGTAATGCAGTTTGGTTGGCCTTCAAAAACAAGAAATACTAACATTCCTTCCATTAGTTTAATGTTGATTTCCAAAACACAAGTATTTTTTCCAGTTTTAGTGTTCTGTAGAAGAAGACTATTGAGATGGCTTTGTCTGTCCGTCCGCAGTTTTTCTCTCCGCCCTCAGATCTTAAAAACTGTTGAGGCTAGAGGGCTGTGAATTGGTATGTTGATCATCCACCCTCCAATCCTCAAACATACCAAATTGCAGCCCTTGTAGCCTCAGTAGTTTGTATTTTATTTAAGGTTAAGGTTATTCATGATCGTGCGTCTGGCTCAGCTATATGTGCCAACAACACAGGCCACCACCGGGCAGTGGCTGAAAGTTTCTTGGGCTGCGGCTGAGATTTTCGTGGCCCGTGGATGAGAGTTTTATACAGCAATATACGCTGTATCGAAAACTCGATTGCGCTGAAGAAACTTCGGCTGATTTTTTACTTGTTTTTAAGGGCAAGGAGTATTCTCGTTAGTTTTTATTTCCAAAATACAAGTATTTTCATTGGGTTTCCTTTTAAATCCAGGATTCAGTCAGTAATTCTATTGGGGTGTTTATAAATTCCATATTGCAAATAACATAGCCTTCAAGATCTCCGATTCCGAAATCCGCCTTTGCATATATTTTTGTAGGATTTAGATGTTAATAAAGTAGGGGATATGTATTCACTTAAGCATTAATTGTTTATGCTTAGTTAAAAAATCATTACATGATATTTACACAGACAGAGACACCTATCTGTGCGCGCCAGGCTTTTTCTCCCTTTGAAAACTGGGTGGGGGAAAATTCTGTTGGAAGTGAAATGTGGGGATTAGTGCCGTGGAGTTTATTGGACAAGGCGCACATCAACATCGGCGTCGCGTCGGCGTGATTTAGGAAATCAAATGGTTATTCGTTTTCCGAACGGTAAATCTCATTTGAAAAGGTAGTGTACAACACAGGCATTGTTGAATACTCTTTAATCAAAGAATAAACTTGCGAAAACTTCGGTTGTCATCCTAAAATGTTTTTTCTCTTTGAGGAAGAGCATTTCAAAAATCCTTAAAAAAAGTCCTTCACTTAGAGAAAAAAAGCGTTGCCAAAACGTTATTGCCAGATGCCGACAGAATTTTTCCAGTAGTAGCTCGTGTAATTTCTTTTGTTTTGATGGCTGTTGCGCAGAATATTCCTTATTTTTACTGTTTGTACGTGTATGTGTATTTATACACAAATTAAATCAATATATATAAATATATATATATATATATATATATATATATATATATATATATATATATATATATATCTATATATATATTTATTTATTTATTAATAATAGGACCTCATTTAAACTGGATGGTAAGTGTAAATGATAAAGTTCAAACACGCACATATATATATATTATATATATATATATATATATATATATATATATATATATATATATATATATATATATATATATATATATATATACTGTGTGCAATATGCGTTTGTAGGGGTGTGCCCTGTTAAATGACTCGATATATAGATGGAGGGGTAAAAGGGGTAGCATAGGTGAGAGGAGCGATCATTGTATTTTGAGATGGTTTGGTCATGAGGAAAGAATGTACTGTGATGAGTTGTTGAAAAATTGTTTGGAAGTGTTAGAAAGGAGGAGGAGGAGGAGGAGGAGAGGAAGGCCAAGAAAGCCAGGTATAGATAAAGTGAAAGATTTATGTTAAGGAGGAGCCTCAGCACCCGGTAAGCAAGAGTGTGTTTGTGCAAGAAAGAAGTAAATGGCATAGTTTGTTTAGGGGATTTATGTGATCCTTTCGTGTAGGTGGTCGAAGTGGCTGGTGTTGCGGGAGTGTTTTGATCATGAGATACATCCATGATTCAGTATATGTAAGTGGGAGTATGTCAGTGAAATTGTGTTTTCTTTTCTCTGCATCCACTTCATGGTAGGGGATATTGTCGTTTTATAGATATTTATATATGTATTTATTTATATGTATCAATATATGTATATATATAGATATATGTATATTATATATATATATATATATATATATATATATATATATATATATATATATATATATAGTAGTGTATTTCGTTTCCGACCTTGTATTTATAAACTTCCCATATATATGCAGAATATATTTCCGTATGCGCAGATAGCTGAGGATTGCTGTAAAAGGCTGGATTCTTGTTGGGAGAGAGGGAAAGCGAATGAGCACTGCACAGTAATGTAATTTGAAAAGATAAACTTCATCTTCCATTTTTCCTTACTTTCTCCTGGTGTGGGTTAGACAGAAGTGTTTTAATGGTCATCCTATTGATCCTTGCAAATTTAAAAAAAAAAAATTTTGCTTACTTCTGCGTGTTACTTTCGGTCGCTATTGGTGACTTGGGTAAATTCGAGGTATTGTAACGGAGAATACACTCGCAATTATGTCATTACAAAGCAAGTGAATCACGTGACCTCCATTCAGAAAGGAATTTGCAAGTTGATGGGATCTCGCTTTATTCCCTTTAGATTTCGCATAATGCACTGGAATTCATTCTTGCTTTGTATGACACTTTAATTGGTAAAATTGCTTTTTTTCCTCTTCTTTTTTATTTGTCTTTTACTTTGGTTTTTATCTTGGCCGTTTTTCCATTAAATTTTTTGTTAAAAGCCTGTGTCAGTTATCACCATTATTATCATCGGTAAACACATAATTGGTCATTAAATCTCACCAGGTGATATTATCCTTTAAGATAAGTCTTGCTAGGTAAAAAAAAAAAAAAGCAATCGAAAAGGTGTGATAGAACAGGTTGAATTATGCAAATAAGTCGTTAAAACATTATTTTTCACTACGTTATAAAGTACGATGGATAAAAAAACTGTGAATGAAAGAGATTATTAATCGTAGTTGGTAATTATCTCAATTGCAAAGGTCAAAGGAACGGAAACCTGACTCCCTTTTTCTTCTTTCGTTAGCCCCGACTCTAAGAAAAGATTAAAAATAAAAAGAAGGAGAGGGTTCTCAAGAGAAGGAATGAAGATTATCAAACAACCAAAAAAACAAGCAAAATGGGCACAGTTATTATTACATGAATCACAATTTATTGTATGGTAACGTAAGGGGATTTACTTCTTTTTGATCCAGCAGTTGTGTTTGACCGAGCAACACAACTCTTTATATATCGTTTTGGGAACTGAACCTCAAGTATTAAAGGAGGATGTTACAAAAAGTAACGGGAAACAGGAGCCCGAAATAGAGTAATAAGTTAGACATGAATAACGAATTATTGTGTTATGAATTCCGGCGATGTGATTCGATAATTATATGAAATGATTATATATACATATATGACCACAGCGCGTCCTACCCTCTATTGGTTTATGAACTATACATCTAACCAGGGTTGGGGGAGGGGACCCAATGTTTCCCCCGGGGTAGGGTTGGGGGATGAGGTTTCTGGGTTTGAGGGTAAGAGGGCTTCGTTCTGAAAGGCCTTTGTAAGCACATATATGCTCTCGGGTATATAGGATTATTGTCCCCCCGTAAATGCCTTTGGAATTTAATATTGTAATGTCCTTCGAAGGCGGAGCGGAGTCGATCGGTTTTCGATATTCCTGATTTTCGAAAACGCGCTTTCGGTTATCGAGAGCGGGAAGCGCCCTGATGAATATGGCAGGGAGTGAGAGGGAGAGTTAAGAAGGTCCATAAAACTAACTGAAAAAATCTTATTTGAAGAAACATGATAGACAGCTGTAAGGCAGAGGGAGTGAATGAAAATGAAGGATGATTATTGCGTAGGTGAATTTCAGTTATAATGGCTGCGCAGAATTCAAGAACTCCGATGATGGAGTGTATGCCTAAGCAACAACAGTTTTTGTATTAGAGGTACGACGAATCTACGTACATCTCTGTAAATGATTAGTTAGAAATTCGGCGACACAGAGGGTAACTTGTGTATGATATAAGTGGAAGGTACAAAGGATCGAGCAAATAGGTTGATTTTCAGTCAGTTATCTCCGCTCAGTACCTGCGAAAATGCGGAGAAGTCATACCCACACAATAAATATATATCCATATATGTGAATGTTTGTATATTTGTTTGTCCACTATAGAAATCCGAACCGCTTGACAGACCCAGACAAAATTTTGCACGCAGCCTCTATGTCACCCCAGAAAGGTTTATAACTCAAAATCAAACCCCTACCCCGTGACAGACATACAAACACAGATAAAACAAATGAAATATTCGTTTTTACATCACCTCTCCCTTTAGTTTTCTGGGTTTATTCTCATTTTCATCCGACACTCCACCTTTTTTTCCGGCTCTGCCAGACGTAGGATTAACCTATAATAATTTTTTTGCCAGAATTTACGTGTAATTTGATCATAATTTATGAGAATTATTGATATAATTGTATATTTCCTCAATAAAATTAACATTGAAATCCTATATCGGTTTAAATGTGGTTTAGAATCCTCACCACGGAAAATAGTAACAGACCAAATGCTTCTGTGACAGACATACCCCTCATTAAAAAATTACTTGCGATGAAATTACCACCTTTTTTTTTTAGTGTTCTTTTTAAGCCAGACGTATCTTAATCATAACTTGCCAATAAAATACAAATTCCTAAGTACCCTGTGGTATTACCATCATGATATCTAACTACGTAATCCACACAAAAACTTCGTAGTTGTGGGCACAGCTTTGGAGATCAAGAAATAACTCATCGACGAGATGAAACAAATACATCAACATCCGGGCATGCCTTAAGTAGCTGCTGGCTATGACCGACGTTCAAATGCGAATTTCCTCATTAATTTGTTTGTTTCTGTATTCCTTAAAAAGTCGGTTTAAATGAGGTCTGAAATTGATTACTGTGTAGTTAGGCAATACCACCACCACGCACACCAACTTCACCATACTACCTCTACCAAACGTTCTCTCTCTCTCTCTCTCTCTCTCTCTCTCTCTCTCTCTCTCTCTCTCTCTCTCTCTCTCTCTCTCTCTCTCTCACAAGGCATCACTCAAACAATCTGGAGCAGAATTAACTATGAGGTTTTTAACTATTGCAAGTAAATTCATGCTTGCAATCTCTCTCTCTCTCTCTCTCTCTCTCTCTCTCTCTCTCTCTCTCTCTCTCTCTCTCTCTCATTTATAAATTCCCATTATGAATGGTGTTAAACAACAAGTCATACAAGAAAAAAACCCGAGAATGTTTGCCACTACGAGTCAATCATTTTCTCTCTCTCTCTATCACTTATTTCTTTCTTTCTTTCTCTCTCCCCTTTCACCACTTTAATCAGATAAATGCCAGGTTATATGTATACATTATATCATGTTTATTTAAAGTAAGAATTCAAGACAGAATTATTAATCAAAGGAAAGAAAAGTATTTTCAATGATATTACACATACTTTTTACAGCAAAAGAATTCAAAGGGAATATATATATAATGGGAGGCAAATGTCCCGAAGGAAAAGTGAAACCGTGGAGTGGTAGCTAGGTCTTTTGACTCACAGTCCTTTACTAGCAGACTGATGAAATATATAAAATATAAGAAAGCTCGTATAATTGACAGATGACATACAGATATCCCCGAAGATGGGGATCATAAGGAAAAGATGCACCTGGAATCCAACACAGTTGAAGATTAGTGGACCTACCAAAACAAGGTAAATCTTTGAGAGGTTTTGCAAAGGATTAGGCCCAACTGGCTCAAAAGCAGGGAGGAGTCAATTAAAGGATTATATAGGCCAATCTAGTAAAGATTTAGAAGTGAGAATTAAGCAGCATAAGTATTCTGTCAAAACTGTGCAAACGTGTAGTGCAATATTCATTCAAGTGAAAACTCACAGGATTAATTGGACTGACATTTCAGTGCTTACCAGATCGAAAGATTTCTCATGAAATCTTTTAGAATCTGCAATTATACAGCTTACTTCCAGCTGTAATTTCAAGCGTATCCCTGGCATGTGTTATTTGGACCCCTGTATTAGTAAAATGTTCAAGAATGACCTTAAAGATAAAATCACTGACTTAATTACTAATTAGTTTCATTATATATGTTTGCTATGTATTCGTATGTTTAAAAGTTTTTTGAAAATGTTCATTTTGCAAAAATTGTTATTGTTTACCAAAAGGAGAATTATTAAGTGTTGTACTCTTATAAATATGTAATCAGCTTATTCATTCCAAGATAATTTTTGGTGGTCAGTCTCTTCCCCTGTATAATCATTTAATTGACCTCTGAAAGATTTACCTTTGTTTGGTAGGTCCACTAATTCTTCAACTGTGTTGGATTCCAGGTGCATCTGTTCCTTTATAATCCCCATCCTCAGGGATATCTGTATGTCACCTGTCAATTATATGAGATTTCTTGTAACCTTCTTTTATGTGTTTCATCAGTCTGCTAGTAAAGGACCATAGTGTCGAAAGGCCTGGCAACCACTCTGATGTTTCACTTTTCCTTTGTGGCATTTGCCTTTCATAAGGTTAATTTTAGGTCTTTTATTTTTGGAGAGGGTAGTTAATTGATGCATGTGCTTGTTTATAGGTAATTTTGTAAACCTGTAATTGTTTCATGATTGTATGATTTTATATATATATATATATATATATATATATATATATATATATATATATATATATATATATATATATATATATATATATAAAGCCATAAGATCATCAGTGTACTCATGAGTTGAGCAGGAGTTTTGGGCGGAGTTGTGCAGAAGGAATTGGGGAGGGGAGTTGATGGTGGTTGGAGATGGTGTGGGAAGAGGGAAGGAGGGGGAGGGAGAGGGAGTGGGAGAAAGGATGAGTATCGCTTTTGGTACCATTGTGGGTCGGCTCTTAACGTTATCCCGTCATTAAAGTTGCCGAGCAGCCATGTAATGCATAAAAGCCACGTAATGCATTACGCATTGCCTTGTTGCGTTTGATGTGGAGGAAATTGCGAATTAAAAGCATTAGGAGCTTTTCCAGGGGTTGATTTCCAATCTGTGTAGCGCTCTTTCGTTGAGATGCGTTAGGATTCCACCGTAGTTAGTAGGTTCTGTTGGCTGATATATATATATATATATATATATATATATATATATATATATATATATATATATATATATATATATATGTTATAATATTTATCTGTTCTGCAATTGGGCTCTAGTCCACAACAGTCAGCTAACTACGAGTTGCTTGTTACCCTTTAGGTGGTGAGCCACAAAGAGTATCAGAGGAACATGTATAAAGAGCTGTGACTCGCTCCGTAATCGAAATTGCGATTCTTCACCGGTAAAGTGAAAATCATATAACATTTGACCATGTGGTTTCTATATATATATATATATATATATATATATATATATATATATATATATATATATATATATATATATATATATATATATATATGTGTGTGTGTGTGTGTGTGTGTGTGTGTGTGTGTGTGTGTGTATAGAACAGTCAATTCCATGGAATGAAATGCAGGGAAAAGAACAGTAAACGCAAGGAAATGCCTACAGCGTAAACTCGATAATCACCTGTATTTTGTGTTTGCGGGCTTACAACCTTGTTAGCGTGTCATTGATTTCCGATCAGTTTCTCGTTGGAGGTTATGAGGCAGAGACGGTGATAAGGAAAGACCTCGGCCGAATTATCAAGCGAAAGAGACAGGTTGAATGTTTCGTTCGCTACGCTTCGTTCCCTGTGTCTCATTGATTGTCTGGCAGTCTCTCTCTCTCTCTCTCTCTCTCTCTCTCTCTCTCTCTCTCTCTCTCTCTCTCTCTCTCTCTCTCTCTAGTGTTTTCCGTACGGGGGTATGCAGTCAGTTCACCTCATGCGGTGCACTGGAGGCATTACTTATGGATCTTTGCGACGTCCCTTCGGCCCCTAGTTGCAGCCTCTTTCATTCCTTATACTGTACCTCCGTTCATATTCTCTTTTTTCCATCTGACTTTCCAACCTCTCTAAAAATTGTTTCATAGTGCAGCTGCGGAGTTTTCCTCCTGTTACACCTTTCAGATATTCTTACTGTCAATTTCCGTTTCAGCGCTGAATGACCTCATAGGTCCCAGCGCTTGGTCTTTGGCCTAAATTTTATATTCTGTTCTATTCTCTTTAGTGTTTCAGGAGCCCTGGTAAAATTTCAGATATCTCTCTCTCTCTCTCTCTCTCTCTCTCTCTCTCTCTCTCTCTCTCTCTCTCTCTCTCTCTCTCTCTCTAGTGTTTCAGGAGCCCTAGTAAAATTTCAAGTATGTCGAACTCTCTCTCCCTCTCTCTCATGTTTCATGCAAGTCAAGGGCGGAATGGATTTCGGTTTCTGATTGGTACTCTTGCGGAGCATAGCGCTGTTGTTTATTTATAACTTACCTTTCCGGCTGTTATTGAAGTCTTTCTCCTGACTCGAGCAATTCGGTAATCATAGATGACAGAGCAGATCTTGTTTAACTTCTCAAGTGGAATTCAGTTCCCCAACTACCGGTCTTTTTGCTTTCCCTCTTTTGTTAAATAAAAACACAAAATGTAACATATTCCCTATAAAAGTGATGCGTAACAATATAAAAAGCAACTTATAAAAAAAATAGAAAAATAATATTTATGAATTACAAAATGGTCTCCGCGGCCCAGTTTTTTTTTTTTTATTAGCGTTGCCTTCCCTGTGAGAGAATCGGGGACGGTTTTAGGGGGGAGACGATTTTTCCCCGTTTTCTGACGAATCCATCTTGCCTCTGTTGATACCTATAAGTTAATCGAGTGATGGTAAGTCATAACTAAGGTGAAGTACCGTAGCTATGACTGCAACCTCATCCCAAGAAAGTAGCTTTGATAAACCTTGGCGACACCCCTCTAAGGAAAATAGGTGTTTTGTTGGAAAATACGTATATTTGTTCAGAAGTGGGCGGCTATCCCTAATGTGATGTCTAAGGAAAGGGCACCAGTTCGGCTTTAGAAAAATAACAGGGCAACAGGCATTGCCATAATCATTTTTTGGCAGGAAATTTCAGAACATTAGCCGCTACGCACCTTGCCTTGGGCTGCGACCCATAACAATCAACTGACATCCAGCCATAGGATTTTGGTACTTGGTTATCCTTGAGCTTAGTTTATTGTTGTTTACACCGCGAGTCAGAGAAAGAAAGCCCCGATGTTTTGGCCGTGAAATTTATCGATAGGTTTTAGTTTGGGACAAGGTCTTCCTAAGAAGCTTGGGTAAAGACACAAAGGGAGTAGGTGAAGATGAAGAGTGAGGCCAGATCTTGAATAAATGTAGAAGAGCAAAATGACACGGAGAAAGACCACGAAGATGAATTAAGAGAAAACAGAGAGAAAAAGAAAGAATAATCGATGGATAGATAAAAAGAATATGAGGATGAGAAAGAAGAGGCGTGGCTGTGTTTGTTTTGGCACTTGCCAAAAATTCTCTCTCTCTCTCTCTCTCTCTCTCTCTCTCTCTCTCTCTCTCTCTCTCTCTCTCTCTCTCTCTCTCTCTCTCTCTCTCTCTCTTCTAACATCAGTGTTCTCTCCGCCTGTTATCCGAGTCATGGGATTGTTGCTTACGGTATTGCTTTGAATTAAGGTGGCTTTATGCCAGCAAGGTTTTGCCGTTAATTCTTTGGCATTTTCCCTTCTTTTTGGGGACAGAAGATCGAAGAGGGTGCTTCCTATATACAGTGACCCTTAGCCTGGGTAAAAATAAATATTGAAAATTATCAAGAAATTTTGCCCTTAATGGTTAGTTAATTGCTTTAATGTGCAGGACATGAAAGGGAGGTACTCCATTGCCCAGATGAAAGAGAAGGATTGAGTTTGGTACAAGTGAAAATAAAGTGCCGAGGCAATGGAGGCACCTTATCACCCTCTTCTAGCCCAGGCCGGAAGAAAAGAAGTAAAAGGATTGAAGAAGGATAGGACTTAACCAGGATAGGATTTAACCAGGATAGGAGGGATAGTCAAACGGCCTTTGAAAATAAAGGAAAGCTCTTAAAGGCAGGAAAAACAGAAGTAGGAGGGAAATTCAAAAACTTTGCACGTAAAAGGAAAAAAAAAATCCTCAGAACTGCGCAGTCTCAGAGGATTACTGATTTCCATATTCAGTGTGGCCAGTGTTACAAAGAGGAAGAATTCTTTGTTTAGCTCAGCGGAACACTGACCCAAATAGTACCCGTAGTAGAAGAGAGAGAGAGAGAGAGAGAGAGAGAGAGAGAGAGAGAGAGAAACTGCTTGCCGGCGAAGAGGAAGAGGATTGCGAGACATGGTAAAGAGTGGGTGGGATCGTCGATGAAAAGAATTGCTATAGCTTCAGTTCTGTAAAGTAAATATGGCCTCCCTTCCAGTATCGTTATCATAACCTGCTCTCTATCTCTCTCTCTCTCTCTCTCTCTCTCTCTCTCTCTTCCCATTCACTCAAGGTTTTCACTTTCAGTAGTCCTGGCCGGTTTCCATTTCACTTTCAGCGTCTTGTCGGTCCTGGCATAGTGATTAGTTTCAACCTCTCTGGTTGATAGCATGGGAGCGACGTTAGAAGGGGGTTGGGATGGGGGGACGGGGGATATTGTGAAGGGAACTGAAGGTGGGTAGATGGGGGTGGGGGGTGTTTAAAGGTTATTAGTCTAGGCATCTGTAAGGGTTAGGAAAGTCATTCAGATATTCTAATTTTAGTTTTTATTTTGTATTCAGTGAATAAAAAACCAGATAGTAAAGTTTTCTATTTAGGTATCTGAAAAGGTCAGTAGTGTCTTAGGTTTTGTTTGTTTTTGTTTATCCGTGGATTAATAAGAAGTAGATGAAGTTATTTTTAGAATTAAGAGAGAAGAAATATAATAAAATAATTATGTAAATAGTTACAATTAGTTTTCTTGAACTTCCAAGTATTAGTTCACTTTACATCAAACAGTCAGCTATTGATAAAAACTGATGAAATATTTTTGATCTAGTTGCAACCAAAATGCTTGTTTACAGACATTTTCTTATGCCCAATTCTATATTTCAGGAATTGGGAACTTCCAAGTCTTTTCGAGTCTGTTATCTTTATTTTATGAATAAATTTAAATTTGACACATACACAAATATATATATATATATATATATATATATATATATATATATATATATATATATATATATATATATATTATTTATATATGCATGTAATGTATTTAA
>JANJGK010006765.1:0-35187 GCA_039081455.1 Macrobrachium rosenbergii
ACAACTAATAACCCATTTTCTCAACTGATACCAAACCATAAAAAACTCCCCTCCTTAATAAAAAAAAAAAAACCTACAAGAAAATTTTAAACAGACTCCCAATTCAGTAAACACATAAGCCCCAACCAAAAAGCCTCCTTCTTGGTTGAATTCATCCCATTCATCAAATGCCAAAATACTCCGTTAAATGATAAATGAAATTAAATCGGACAAGAACCGTCTCTAATTTGCGAGCCTCAGAGTGGTGAGAAATGTGGCCATTAATCTGTAATTAATTTGGTTATTAATCTTTTACTGAAGCTATTTCAACTTGTATTTTGATAATTTACTCACATTTTTATCTATTTATTTATTTATTTATTTGTGAATTTGTTTTTTTCTTTTAGCATGTGATCACTTTTTTCTGTATTTCCCATCGCCTTCTGTTACTGATTTCTAATGAATACTAGATTTTTTGGAGATTGAATATCAAGTCAGTGGCCCCTTTGGAGGGCTTCTTCCATAAGAATAGGATTTATCTTCTGAGTAATAATAATAATAATGATAATAATAATAATCATAATAATCATAAGCATTTAAACACCGGTCTTAACGAATTGGGTGCGTATTCGTTAAATTCGTTCTCTGGTCTGAAATATACAATTCGGAAAGGTTTCACACCCGTCAGTCAGGGATTAAGCAGGTAACCGACTTGTGTCCAATTTTGGACCAAAACGTCGCGGTGGGTTTGTAATTTACTGGGAAATAAAAATGACTAATATATAAGTGTTGTTATTGTAGAGAATTCTGCGCAAATATTTGATTATTTCTTATTTCTAGAAAGAATCACGTCAGTACCTTTTGATGTGTGTGTGCTCGGCAATTTATTGGAATATAAATACTTAGATTTGAGCATATAATGACAGATTGCTCTCTCTCTCTCTCTCTCCATATATATATATATATATATATATATATATATATATATATATATATATATATATATATATATATATATATATATATATATATACATACATTATATGTATATAAATTGTATATATATATATATATATATATACATATACATATACATATATATATATATATATATATATATATATATATATATATATATATATATATATATATATATATATATATATATATTGTTTTGAATAAGCTGGTGATTAAGTGGTAATGCAGCAAAATTTGTAATACTGAAAGACTGATAACCAACAAACCTGCTAAGTACAAAAGACCATCGAAGGTATAGAAATATACTTTCAGGTGCTCTGAGGTTAGGTTAATATTTTAGTGCATTATACAGCATATCCAGGAGGTCGCTGGAAATACCTTGAACAAATGCCATAATCCAGATGATATGTAAAGATACAGGGAGGCTAGTTTTGTTTATAGTCAAATAATATGAGCCCCTAACTGTTTTTCTTTAGGCCTGAAATAAAATTTTTCCTACGAATTGTGTTTAATGTGAAATGGACGAAACTAAACTAAGAAGTGAAAATAATAGTTTGGAATGCAAGAAAAACAAGAAGTCTATTAAAATGAAAACTTAATATAATGGTCGCTTTTACAATGACACATTTATAACTGAATATGTTTCTTAAATATTTTATATCGAGAAGGAGCTAGAAATTTCTTTCAGAGTCCTCTGAACGTTTGGAGACTTCTAATATAAGAAGAGGAAATTACTGCCTTCTGAGACAGTTAAATAAATTGAGCTGACTCAGCTCTTTCTCGATAATAGGTACAAAAAAAGATGACAAATCTCCAGATGCGATCAAAATGAAGACTTATAAAAAGATGAAAGAAAAGCGGCCACGTAATTCATGAGCAAAAATAACCCTGTGACATTCAGAGATGATGTATTCTTATCTTCGTGGTTTCCAGCGCAAAAAGACAAGAGGAAGAGGGAAAAGAACATGATTTGTAAAGAAAATGTAGAGAGAGAGAGAAAAAAAAACAGAGATATAAGCTAGAACAGGGTTTTGAAAAACTTTTAATTGCTTGATATGGCTATAGGGCAGCGGTTCTCAACCTTTGTTGGCCCATGCACCCTTTCACCATATGTCAGAATGTCATTCCTCCCCCTCCTTTCCAAAATTGTCTGCCTCAAAAGGTGCATTCCAAATAATATGCAACAAAATACTAACACAACACACATGCTAGCGGAGAGAAGGCCCAGCGTGACCTCTCAGTGGTGCGGACCGATGCACACTGCGTTTTGTGTGGTTCTAGAGCCAGTTTGAGCCCTTGAGACTCTGAAATCCCCCCCCCCCCCCCCCCCGCTGGGTGGGAACCACTGTATAGGGTATATATAATGAATGCAGGGAGAAAAGATGCAAGCATGAATGAAATGATTTGCCTTGGGTTTATGCAATACTCATCTGTGCTTCCATGGAATGCTGCCATTACAGTAAAAATATTAAAAGAAGTCAAAGGAAATCCTCTGTTGTTTGCTTTCAGGATCACTCCCAACACAAACTTCAGAAAATTGCCATTCATGAAAAAAAGACATAACAGAAATATTTGTCTAATGCATGTTCTGGTAGATCTTAGGACACTGTTTAACGTAATTAGCATAATAGCCCATTAATCGTAACCTCGTAACCTATAATCACAATACATTCTAGGGAGCCCATGTCCTACCTCATTCACCCTAGGGCATTCTTGGCAAGGCGTCCTATTCAGCCCTTAAGTCACTGTTTCCTACCTGGCCCATCCTAGGACACTGCGTTTCATTTAACAAGTCTGAGGGTAGGAAATCCCATTTTAATGCCCCATACCCTGGCTAACTCATAATTGGGCAGTGTGTCACACCAAACCCAGCTAAGTGAAAAATAATGGGCGCGTTTTCAATAGTAATTCGATGAATTTTGTTTTTGTGACGTCACTTTGGTGTTCAGATAAATCGCTGGGGTACTGTCTTGCCAAAGGCAATAAGAAACGATCATGATGACATAATCTTGAAAGAGATAAACGAACTTTTTCAGATCTGTAATTTACAAAACAAAGAATTGCTTATATATGTATGTATGTATGTATGTATGTATGTATGTATGTATGTATGTATATATATATATATATATATATATATATATATATATATATAAATATATATATATATATGTATATATATATATATATATATATATATATATATGTGTGTGTGTCTGTGTGTCTGTGTGTATGTACAATATTATATATATATATTATATATATATATATATATATATATATATATATATATATATATATATATATATATGCGTGTGTGTGTATACATACACACACACAAGCAAAATGCAGCTTTTACCCCAAAATCACAACCAAAGCAACATTCGCATTAAGGCCACCACAAAAAAATAAATAAATAACAAAAGAAAAATCAACTCTGTTAAATAAAAGAAAAAACTAATACCTACCCATTCACATCACTTCACTCCCAGCCTCCTACCTTCTTCAACCGGGGGAGGAGGACTGTATGCGCCGAATTGGAAATTATAAACGTCCAGGGGAATATTGCATCCGTACGGAGTCGATTATCCAGACTGGCAACAAATAATTGAATAATTGCGACCCCGACTTGATAACTGTCCGGTCCCAGTCTGAGAGAAAGTGATTACGGTCGCGTTAGACGGACGAGGTAATTATTTTTCGTAATTATTTTCCGCGTGATTCAATTAGGGTAGGTTTTTTTCGCATGATGCGTATAGTTATGCGTTAAGGAGTTCATTATATTCATCATCGAGGAGGTCGTTATATGCATTATAGATCTGGTTGGGATTAATTCATTATAAATTCATTATGGGTATTCATTAAAAAATTCATTAGACCCGTTGGAATGATTTCAGTGAAAAATGACATTTTCCATAGGCTGGATTTTAACAAAAGTGGGGAGAGAAATAGAGATGAAATTCAATGTCATCATTAATAATCTGTAATGCATAATAGATTTATAGGAATTAGGATAATGATAAAAAGATAGTTTATTGGGTTTTGTATAATTCGAATGTTCTTTTTTTTATTTGTGAACGTCTAGATCGCTGTGAGTATTTGATTAAAGGTGGTCGTCTCCATTCACAAAAAACGGTTTTAACTTCAGTAGGAGATATAGAGAGAGAGTAGAGCGACTGTAATGGGAAATATATTCTAAGGTAGACAAAACAAATCGATTGAAATAAATTAAAGAGAGAGAGAGAGTAGATCGACTGTAATAGAAAATATATTCCAAAGGTAGACAGAACAACCGAATGAAATAAATTTAAGAGAGAGAGAGTAGAGCGACTGTAGACAGAACAAATCGATTGGAATAAATCGACTGAAATAAATTAATGAGAGAGAGTAGAGCGACTGTAATGGAAATTATATTCTAATGCAGTCAAAACAAATCAATTGAAATAAATTAAAGAGAGTAGAGCGACTGTAATAGGAAAAATAACCTAAGGCAGACACAACAAATCGATTGAAATAAATTAAAGAGAGAGAGGGAGAGAGAGAGTAGAGCGACTGTAATAGAAAATATATTCTAAGGTAGACAGAACAAATCGATTGAAATAAATTAAAGAGAGAGAGATAGGAGAGAAACTATAATAGGAAATATAACCTAAGATAGACAAAACAAATCGATTGAAACATTAAGCCTTTATGATAGTAAAAAAAAAAATTCACTAAATAAACTAGCAAATCAACTGACTTAACTTTAGGTAAGGAATAAATACCTTTGTAAGATAAGAAGTTACGTTAATAAACTAGATAAATTGGATGCAAAATTCATATTCTTACTTGTGATCAAATTCTGGAAAGCCATTATTAATACCGTTTTGTTTTGGGAAAATGCCGTCTCATCACTCAAAAGAATTTCTTTCTTATTTTTGCCAGATAGTGTAAAAAATTTTTTTTGCTTTAATGTTTCTCTGTATGTGAGATGTATTAAAGAAAGACAAACTCTTATTTTCCCGTTACAAGTAATTCATTCAGCAAAGAGTCGCAAGGTTCAGAATAGTTTTACGAAAATTTACTAACAAACGTCACCAAAAATATTTCTTTGCGAAACATATTTATGCAATGAAAACTTGCCACAGATGGACTGGGGAACAGTCTCCCTGAGGATGTTGTGCAATTGGAACCTCGAAAGTTCAAGCGAAGATGCAATGCATTCCTACCCTACAACAATTCACCTCGTACTTTACTAATTTATTTATATTTCTGTCTATTTATTTATTGAATTATCTTTTTCTTTTATAATAAGTGATCTATTCTTTCTGCGTTACATATTATGCTCTGCAACTTCTTTCAAATGAACACCACATTTTTTGGAAGGTTGAATTTCAAGACGGTGGCCCCTGTGGGTTTGTTCCATATGAATAGGGGTTTCTCTTCTGAATAATAATAATAATAATAATAATAATAATAATATTATTATTATCATTATCATTCAAAAGAAGGAAGTATGACTCAAAGATGGTCCTCTTCCAAAATAATAATAATAATAATAATAATAATAATAATAATAATAATAATATAATAATAATAATAAATCAAGGAGAAAATGATATAATTCTAGAGATCAGAGACTCGACGTGAAATATAATTATTCAACCTAACGAAATGAAGAATTCCAGCCTCGGCTCTGACAAGACTCAGTCATTTCCAGCCTGGCCCTGGAAGCCACAAAAGCTTCCAGGAGCTTCCAGGATTTCGTTAAAAGGTCCCACCACAGCCGGCCGCCTTCCGTGAAAGAAAGATATCAAATTCGGGTGGTTCTCCCGTTCCCCTTCCCCGTCCCCTTTCCCTCCCTTCCCCTCACCATCCTCCTCCCCCTCCCCTACCCTCCCCCACCCCTTCTTTCGAAACCTCATTAACTAATTAACAGAGAAATTGATGGATGTGAGTGAGAGAGGCCAGGCATCTGGTCTGCAGCTCATTCCGGCTGATAATTGGGTTAATGTGAAACATGGAGTGTTTGATGGAGGAGTCATTAGAAAGATCGGTTTTCGGATGGAGTGATTACACGGCCGCTTTCGCCTGTGTCACGCTCGTGGGAGGTTTAAAAGTGGGAGATAAAGGTGTGTTTTTAAAAGTGGGCACATGGCAGTGAATGGGGCATGATAGGTCACAAGAGGGGAAATGTCAGTATGTCTTTCTGTAGGGCTAAATGAGTATGTCTTTGTACAAGGAAATATGTTTTTTGCTTCCCGTAGGAAAATGTGAATGATGATATAAATAGGAGGGAGATAAAAGTGTGTTTTTAAAAGTGGGCACATGAGAGCGAATAATTCATAATAGGTCATAGGAGGGAAATGTAAGTATGTCTTCCTGTAGGGAAATATGAGTGTGTCTTTCTGTAGGAAAATTACTATGTACGAAAATATGAGTATGTCTTATGACTTTTTGTATGGAAATATCAGTATGCCTTTCTGTGGGGAAATATGAGTATGCCTTCCCGTGAGGAAATATGGCTGTCTTTTTGTAAGAAAATATGAGAATATCTTTCTGTAAGGAAATATGAGTGTGTCTTTCTGTAAGGAAATATGAGAATCTCTTTCTGTAAGGAAATATGAGTGTGTCTTTCTGTAGGGAAATATGAGTGTCTTGCTGTAAGGAAATATGAGTGTCTTTTTGTGAGGAAGTATGAGAATATCTTTCTGTAGGTAAACATGAATATATCTTTCTGTAAGGAAATATGAGAATATCTTTCTGTAAGGAAATATGAGAATATCTTTCTGTAGGGAAATATGAGTGTGTCCTTCTGTAAGGAAATATGAGAATATCTTTTTGTAGGGAAATATGAGAATATCTTTCTGTATGGAATTATGGGTGTGTCCCTCTGTAAGGAAATACGAGTGACTTCCTGTAGGGAAATATGAATGATGATAATAAGGTACTTAACGCAGCGCAGTTCCTGATAAAACAGCAGTGCGAAGGAAACACTGAATTTCTGCAGTGCGTTCATGTTTCAATTTTACCCGTCTTTCTCAGACATCCTGTTTTCCTTCGTCTTTTCTCTCTTGTTTTCCTCTCACTCTGTGTCTTACTATTTTATTCATACGTTTTCAGTGCTTCCAGAGAAACAGTCTTATTTTATTCTTCATCGATAAATGTTTAAATATCAACAGTGGTCTTTTAAGAATTAGAATAAGAAAAAAGAAAATTACCTGCGGGTATATTAAGATATCTGTTTTCTTACTACTCAAAGAAAATATAATTTTGCAGTATTGATGCTTTCAAAAAGTAATGGTGCATTTAAACACTCTTATACACAATACAGAAGATAATATTCAAATATTTTTTTTATTTAACTTTAACAGAATTTCCTTTCATGGAAACAGTATTTTACAATTATTAAATCGCAAAAGGAAGAGGCGGCCCGAATCCACGTACATTGCTTCAGTCTGATCTGCGTGGCGATACAGTGCAACTTTATTTTATAGGAATGCTGACATGTCAGCAAAGCGATTGGTGGAATGGAATGGAATGTAGAGTTTAGGCCAAAGGCCAGGCACTGGGACCTATGAGGCCATTCAGCGCTGGAAAGGAAACTTGAGAGTAGGTAGGTTTGAAATGTGTAACAAGGGGAAAACCTCGGCGTTGCACTTTGAAATAACTGTTAGGAGAGGCTGGATAGCAAGGTGGAAGAAAGATGATATAAATGGAGGTACAGTAAAAGGAATTAAAAGGGTTGAAGCTAGGGGCCGAAGGGACGCTGCAAAGAACCTTTAGTAATGCCTACAGTGCACCCCGTGAGGTACACTGACGGCACTACCTTCCTACGGGGTCAAAGTGATTGGTAGACTTATCAGCTAATATATAGATTTCAGTAAGTTTTTGGTCATTCGTAAGGGGAAAACTTCAGACAACCCAGTAGGGACTTATAGCACGAAATAATGATATAAACTCCGTCACTTGACGACACTGCAAAAATCAGTCAGAACATTAGAAAGAGCGTCAGTTCCCGCTATTCAATTGGAAAAATGTCCATGCCAACACTCTAAATCGAGTGATAAATATTAACAATTCTGTAAATGAAATAGAAAAATCATTTATTGTAAGCTTCTAAGTAAGAAATTCCTAAAAAAAGATGTAATTTTGAAAACAAAATAAGCAGGTTGAAAAGAATTCTCGAGCTCAGCCTTGGCCAAAATGCATGCGGTTACTGTACATCAAGGCTTAAGCCGCGTAAATAAAGCGAAGCCACTATTCATAGAGTACCATTACCATAATTTGCACGGGTTCGCCTTTTAATATACTGCATCACGCTACTCTCGACGCAAGCCATTTATTTATTGTTGCAGGTTTTCAACAAGCGATGAATTCTGTCGATAAACAAGAGATGGTTGTGTCGTTGCAGTGCGAAAATTAGTGGTCATAAGGGAATAGATTTCGTTTCTGTATCATGACGTTGATCTGATAATTAGTAGGAATAGTCTTTCTTCATTATATATCTATGTAATGAAACCCACTATGTTTCAACTCTATAGTTCCATGTAATGTTATCCGCTATCTTTCAGCTTCCACATTCCATAATGTTCTAGACTTCTACAGCTCGCGATATTTTAGACTTCTACAATTCGTAATCTAGACTTCTGCAGTTCTACAATTCGTATTATTTTATAACTCCGCAGTTCGTAATAATTTTAGATTTCTACAGTTCGTAATATTTTAGACTTCTACAGTTCGTAATGTTCTAGACTTCTGCAGTTCGTAATATTCTAGACTTCTACAGTTCGTAATATTTTGTATTTCTTCAGTCCGTAAAATTTTAGACTTCTACAATTCGTAATATTCTCGACTTCTGCAATTCTACTGTTCATATTATTTTATACGTCTACAGTTCGTAATAATTTTAGATTTCTACAGTTCGTAATATTCTAGACTTCTACAGTTCATATTATTTTAGACTTCTACAGTTCGTATTATTTTATGACTTCTACTGTATAGTTTGTAATATTCTAGACTTCTACAGTTCGTAATATTGTAGATTTTTACAGTTCGTATTATTTTAGGACTTCCACAGGTCGTTGTATTTTATTAGATATCCAAAGTTCATAATATTCTAGACTTCTACAATTCTACAGTTCGTATTATTTTATACCTCTTCAGTTCGTAATAATTTTAAATTTCTACAGTTCGTAATATTTTAGACTTCTGCAGTACGTAATATTCTAGACTTGTACAGTTCGTATTATTTTAAACTTTTACAGTTCATGTTATTTTAAGACTTCTACGGTTCGTATTATTTTAGGATTTCTACAGTTCGTAATATTCTAGACTTCTACAGTTCGTATTATTTTAGAATAAAACTTTTACAGTTCATGTTATTTTAAGACTTCTACGGTTCGTATTATTTTAGGACTTCTACAGTTCGTAATATTCTAGACTTCTACAGTTCGTAATATTCTAGACTTCTACAGTTCGTATTATTTTAGACTTCTATAGTTCGTAATATATTAGACTTCTACAGTTCGTAATATTCTAGACTTCTACGGTTCGTAATATTCTAGACTTCTACAGTTCGTATTATTTTAAGACTTCTACAGCTCGTAATATTATAGATTTTTACAGTTCGTATTATTTTAGGACTTCCACAGGTCGTTGTATTTTATTAGATATCCAAAGTTCATAATATTCTAGACTTCTACAATTCTACAGTTCGTATTATTTTATACCTCTTCAGTTTGTAATAATTTTAAATTTCTACAGTTCGTAATATTTTAGACTTCTGCAGTTCGTAATATTCTAGACTTCTACAGTTCGTATTATTTTAAACTTTTACAGTTCATGTTATTTTAAGACTTCTACGGTTCGTATTATTTTAGGACTTCTACAGTTCGTAATATTCTAGACTTCTACAGTTCGTAATATTCTAGACTTCTACAGTTTGTATTATTTTAGAATAAAACTTTTACAGTTCATGTTATTTTAAGACTTCTACGGTTCGTATTATTTTAGGACTTCTACAGTTCGTAATATTCTAGACTTCTACAGTTCGTAATATTCTAGACTTCTACAGTTTGTATTATTTTAGACTTCTATAGTTCGTAATATATTAGACTTCTACAGTTCGTATTATTTTAAGACTTCTACAGTTCGTAATATTCTAGACTTCTACGGTTCGTAATATTCTAGACTTCTACAGTTCGTATTATTTTAAGACTTCTACAGCTCGTAATATTGTAGATTTTTACAGTTCGTATTATTTTAGGACTTCCACAGGTCGTTGTATTTTATTAGATATCCAAAGTTCATAATATTCTAGACTTCTACAATTCTACAGTTCGTATTATTTTATACCTCTTCAGTTCGTAATAATTTTAAATTTCTACAGTTCGTAATATTTTAGACTTCTGCAGTTCGTAATATTCTAGACTTCTACAGTTCGTATTATTTTAAACTTTTACAGTTCATGTTATTTTAAGACTTCTACAGTTCGTATTATTTTAGGACTTCTACAGTTCGTAATATTCTAGACTTCTACAGTTTGTATTATTTTAGAATAAAACTTTTACAGTTCATGTTATTTTAAGACTTCTACGGTTCGTATTATTTTAGGACTTCTACAGTTCGTAATATTCTAGACTTCTACAGTTCGTAATATTCTAGACTTCTACAGTTCGTATTATTTTAAGACTTCTACAGCTCGTAATATATTAGACTTCTACAGTTCGTATTATCTTAACAATTCTACTGTATAGTTCGTAATATTCTAGACTTCTACAGTTCGTAATATTCTAGACTTCTACAGTTCGTAATATTCTAGACTTCTACAGTTCGTATTATTTTAAGACCCACAGTTAGTAATAGTTTAGATTTCTGCAGTTTGTAATATTCTAGACTTCTACAATTCTACAGTTCATATTATATACCTCTTCAGTTCGTAATAATTTTAGATTTCTACAGTTTGTAATATTTTAGACTTTTGAAGTTCGTAATATTCTAGACTTCTACAGTTCGTATTATTTTAGACTTCTAGAGTTCGTATTATTTTAAGACTTCTACAGTTCGTATTATTTTAGAATTCTATAGTTCGTAATACTCTAGACTTCTACAGTTCGTTTTATTTTAAGAATTACAGTTCGTAATATTCTAGACTTTTACAGTTCGTAATATTCTTGACTTCTACAGTTCGTAATATTCTAGACTTCTACAGTTCGTATTATTTTAGACTTCTGCAGTTCGTATTATGTTAAGACTTCTACAGTTCTTAATATTCTAGACTTCTTCAGTTCGTAAAGTTCTAGACTTCTACAGTTCGTATTATTTTAAGCCTTCCACACTTCGTAATACTCTAGACTTCTACAGTTCGTATTATTCTAGACTTCCACAGTTTGTAATACTCTAGACTTCTACAGTTCGTATTATTCTAGACTTCTACAGTTCGTAATATTCTAGACGTCTACAGTTCTTATTATTTTAAGACTTCTACAGTTCGTAATATTCTAGACTTCTACAGTTCGTATTATTTTAGACTTTACAGTTCGTGTTATTTTAAGACTTCTACAGTTCGTATTATTTTAGGACTTCTACAGTTCGTAATATTCTAGACTTCTACAGTTCGTATTATTTCAAGACTTCCACAGTTCGTAATATTCTAGACTTCTACAGTTCGTATTGTTTTAGACTTCTGTAGTTCGTAATATTGTAGACTTCTACAGTTCGTATTATTTTAAGACTTCTACAGTTCGTAATATTCTAGACTTCTACAGTTCGTAATATTCTAAACTTTACAGTTCGTATTATTTGAAGACTTCTACCGTTCGTAATATTCTCTACTTCTACAGTTCGTATTGTTTTATGACTTCTACTGTATAGTTTGTAATATTCTAGACATCTACAGTTAGTAATATTGTAGATTTCTACAGTTCGTATTATTTTAGGACTTCCACAGGTCGTTGTATTTTAGATATCTAAAGTTCATAATATTCTAGACTTCTACAATTCTACAGTTCGTATTATTTTATACCTCTTCAGTTCGTAATAATTTTAGATTTCTACAGTTCGTAATATTTTAGACTTCTGTAGTTCGTAATATTCTAGACTTCTACAGTTCGCATTATTTTAAACTTTTACAGTCCATGTTATTTTAAGACTTCTAAAGTTCGTATTATTTTAGGACTACAGTTCGTAATATTCTAGACTTCTACAGTTCGTAATATTCTAGACTTCTACAGTTCGTATTATTTTAAGACTTCCACAGTTCGTAATATTCTAGAGTTCGTATTATTTTAGACTTCTACAGTTCATATTATTTTAGACTTCTACAGTTCGTATTATGTTAAAGACTTCTACAGTTCTTAATATTCTGGACTTCTACAGTTCGTAATATTCTAGATTTCTACAGTTCTTATTATTTTAAGACTTCTACAGTTCGTAATATTCTAGACTTCTGCAGTTCGTAATATTCTAGACTTCTACAGACCGTAATATTCTAGACTTCTACAATTCGTATTATTTTAGACTTCTGCAGTTCGTATCATTTTAGACTTCTGCAGTTCGTAATATTCTAGACTTCTACAGTTAGGAATATATTAAAATGCTGCCGCTTCCATAAACCGTATATATTATTTTCTTTTTCTTTATTACTCAATATCAGTATAATTTTGTTAATAACTGTTGCCACGATCAAAAGCGAAATAATCCCTAGAGATTACGCTAGAGATTACTGTCATATAGAAATCCGAGAATGAATTAATTTCCGCTATTTGGAGCTTTATGGCGTTGAATATAAAAAGAAAGATAAAAATTAATTTTTTTGTTATATTTTTTTCTTGTTCCTTTTTCAGAAACTTCAAGAGCTGTAGCACAATTCGATATAATTATGCTCATTAAAGGCTTTGTTTAAACAGCTAGATACAGATTTGACTATGGATTCTTTAGAGTTGAACAGAACCTGAGAGAGAGAGAGAGATTTGTTTGTCTCTAGTCCAGATGCAAATACTTTACAATTCTCTCTCTCTCTCTCTCTCTCTCTCTCTCTCTCTCTCTCTCTCTCTCTCTCTCTCTCTCTCTCTCAAACGTTCTGTTGTCTCTCAGAAATATATAGGTAAGGCTACATTTAGCCTTAACCATGAGAGAGAGAGAGAGAGAGAGAGATTTTTGTCTCTAGTCCAGACGCAAAAATACTTGACAATTCCTTCTCTCTCTCTCTCTCTCTCTCTCTCTCTCTCTCTCTCTCTCTCTCCTCTCTCTCTCTCTCTCTCTCTCTCTCTCTCAGAAATTCATAGTTAAGGTTACAGTATACATCTAGCCTTAAACTGTGAGAGAGAGAGAGAGAGAGAGATATTTGATTGTCTCAAGGCCGGACGCAAATACTTGACAATCCTCCCCTCTCTCTCTCTCTCTCTCGTCCTCTCTCTCTCTCTCTCTCTCTCTCTCTCTCTCTCTCTCTCTCTCTCAGCACCCTAATCCTTCCGCGTGGAGTCTCTTTCCCCGCCTGGGCTTAAAGGACTCCTGTTTGGGATCGCAGGAGATATAGGATCCTACCATGTAAGAGGCGAATCCGGGATACAAGCAAGTCCTGCTAGGATTGAAGGATGCGAGAAATTCTCCTTCGATTTCATTTTGTGATACGAATTCTCTCCTGTAGGATGTGTGTCATAGCATGATCCTATGTTTCTTCTGCTCCTTCTTCTTCCTCTTCTTCTTTTTTATCTTCTTCTTCTTATTCTTCCCAAATTTTTCTTCTACTTCGTCATCTTCTTCTCCCCTATTCTTCTTGTTCCTCTTCCTCTTCTTCCCTATTTTTTCTTAATTATTCTTCTTCCTCCTCCTCCTCCTCCTCCTCCTCATCCTCCTCCGCTTCTTCTTCTTTTTCTTCTTCTTCTTCCCTATTTTTTCATATAGTTTCTTCTTTCTCCTCTTCTTCCTCCGCTTCTTCTTCCCTTTTTTTCTCCCTCCTCTTCTTCTTCCTCCTCATCTCTTTCTTCTTTCTTTTCTTTATCTCCTTTTTTCTTTCTCTTCTTCTTCTTCTTCTTCTTCTTCTTCTTCTTCTTCTTCTTCTTCTCCATGCAGAAGAATGACGAAAGGAGTTTCAAAATATCCCTTTGCATCAGCAAGAACCTTTTTTAAAAAGCGGGAACTTATTCAGAGGCACGTATTTTGTCGTTGCTCGAGCAACAGTTGCTTGTTGCTGGCGATGCTAAAAAAAAGCAACGCTATTACTGGTGTTTAGCGTTGCTTGAAAGCGCCGGTTTTGCTTGTCGCTCATTCTGGCTGATAAATTGATGTCTTTGCTAGTGTTGAGTGTAATCAGAGTGTGCCACTGTTGTAATGTTGGCAACAGTACGTCAAGTTCAAAAACCTAAGCACTGTTGGTTATGGTTGTTGTTTATAAATGGTGAATGATAAATTTTGCGTCTTATTTACAAGCAGAGACATATTTTTAGTTTTCTGTAAAAGAAGACTATTGTGCCGGCTTTCTCTGTCCGTCCGCACTTTTTCTGTCCGCCCTCAGATCTTGAAAACTACTGAGGCTAGAGGGCTGCAAATTAGTACGTTGATCATCCACCCACCAATCATCAGACATATCAAATTGCAGCCCTCTAGCCTCAGCAGTTTTTATTTTATTTAAGGTTAAAGTTAGCCATAATCGTACTTATGGCACCGCCATAGGTACCAACAACACAGGCCATCACCGGACCGTGGCTGAGTTTCATGGTCCGTGGCAGAGGCTACCACAGGACCGTGGCTGAGTTTCATGGGCCGCGGCTGTACAGAAAACTCGATTGGGCCGAAAAAACTTCGGCACATTTTTTACTTTTTTTTTTTTTTGTAATACTAGACTTTTATCATCATATTAGACTTTACACATCTCTCAGGGGCTTGTTCTGCTAATAAGCGACGCTTTTGTTAGTGCTTAGTTAAGCCTGGAATTGCCTATGTTGCAATGTTGCAAACTTTCTGTGTAGCTTGAAAATGTAAGCGTTGTTATTCATCGGTGTTGTTAGAAATGTCAGGTTGTTAATTTAGTGTATTATTTAAAAGTAGAAGCTTTTCTTTGTTATGTAATACCAGAATTTTATTATTAATCTATACTTATTAATCTAATTAATCTACACTTATTATTAATCTATACTTCCAGCGGTCAAGAATGACCTGATGAAGTATCGTAAAAACATCTGGAAAAAATTTGATAAATTACAAAATAAAAATTAAATAGATGTCATTATTGTTCCTTCTGAGACAGGATAGATGAATTAATCTTCTTTGCTGTTGAGAAGAGCACAGAATCTGACCTGGCTGCGACAAACCACAATGAAATCGCTAAAAAATCCAATCTTGGCCCTTTCGCTGGTGAAACGAGTGTCATGACCACTAGAACCACGCCTATACTGACTCCTACGTATCCTTACATCCTTTTGATAAATATTCCCACACGAGAGAAACATTTATGGACACAGGTAACCCGAACTAGCGTGCAAAGAGACTATCAGTAAATCAGAGAAGATATTACCTTACCTTAACTCATAACGAAGCATTTCCCCAAACAAAAGACATGCGACCAGTAACGCCCTTTTCCCTGTCAGGGAGCTATCGTATCCTATGGTATCTTATCGTATCCTAGCCTGTGTGGCCACCCTTCTCCGAGCCTGACGAAGATCATATCCTACGCTTATATAGACGTCTGACGAACACGCAGCTAAATAGCGAGCAATCGCGCGTGTTTATAACCAAACGCTAAAGGCCTTTCGGTTCTTAGCCTTCTCGTAACTCGGTAAGGCAGGTTTGACTTGCGAGCCTATAACGGGGGTCCTTATACCTTGAGGAAACGTTTCCTGTATGGCTAAAGGGAAGGGGGGCGGGGAGCTATATACCGTGAGAAAAACGTTTCCTCTCGCCCCCATAGAAGCCCACCAACGTCTATGGCAAGGCAGTAAATCCGGCTCAAGTCGTTCTTTGCGAGGCACGTTTGAGCATAAAGGGGCTTAGAGTGAAATATATAGGCGAAGGTTATGGGACTGAAACATTTTAAGAGTATCAGGTCTGTTCAAAGATTAGATTTAATTAAGGGTTGCAAATTTATGTTAATGTGGTTTGACGCGGTCGTGGTTAATGGCAGTGCTGAATATATCGCACGGGCATGTCAGGGACGATAGTGATGATGATGATGATAGTGACTAATATTAACACTGAATGAATTATTATAGTGTCAACGTTTGGTCGAAAGTCTCATCCATACTTTCTCTTATATAAGTTTCTAATAAAAAGAATTTTTTTCTGAAGTAATTTTCTAATAATGAGAATTTATGTTAATAGGTTAACATTAAATTTGCTCTCTCTCTCTCTCTCTCTCTCTCTCTCTCTCTCTCTCTCTCTCTCTCTCTCTCTCTCTCTCTCTCTCTCTCTCTCTCTCTCTCTCTCTCTCAGTATATGTTTGCGTATACAGTATATATGTATTTGATTATATATTTTTAAATATTTCTCATATAAAAATTTTTAAGATCTCTCTCTCTCTCTCTCTCTCTCTCTCTCTCTCTCTCTCTCTCTCTCTCTCTCTCTCTCTCTCTCTCTCTCTCTCTCTCTCTCTCCCAGGCAGAAGCAGCATTTTACAAATCCATGTATCCATTCATTCAGGAAAAATGATTATAGTAATGAGAACTTGTCATAGTACGTTTGTGAAATCAAATATAGTAAATAGCATTAATTATCCCCGGTCATAATTCATTAGCTAAAATTACTGGGGGATAATCCATCAATAAATGATCAGACAGGTCTCATATTTCCATAATTGTATTGATAAATTATTATAAATGAATAAATAATGTGAAGGATAGAGGTCAGTGTCCTGGGAGGCCAGTGTTGAAGGAGATTGGCGCTGAAAAATAATATCACTTATCAATTTGAATTTAAATAACTCTGTTTTTATGCGGCATTTATAAAATACAGTACAGTGCATTGAAATGTCAGAAGGCGGTAATGGACGTAAAATGTTGGGGTTAGCAAACTATTTTTTTGTGATTTAACAGCACTGAATTTTTTATATATATATATATATATATATATATATATATATATATATATATATATATATATATATATATATATATATATATAATTTTTTTTTTTTTTTTTTTTTTTTTTTTTTCCTGAGAAATAACATTTTCAGTTCAGGGATAACAGGAATAAAATGTCTATTTTTTTCTTTTTCAGAATCATGTAAAATTTTCTGTCGAGGTCTGATAGAAAATAGACCTATTTATTTGTTATTCAAAATCTTGTAAAATTTTCAGTTAAGGTCTGATAGAAAAAAAAAGGCCAATCTTTTTTATTCAGAATCATGTGATATTTTCTGTTAAGGTCTGATAGACAAAAAGACCTATTTTTTGTTATTCAGAATCATGTAAAGTTTCAGTTAAGGTCTGAGAGAAAATAGGCCTAGTTTTATTCTAAATCTTGTAAAATGTTCAATTAAAGTCTCATAAAAAAATATTCAGAATCATGTAAAATTTTCAGCTAATGTCTCCTAGGAAAACAAAAGATCTTTTGATTTGTTATTCAAAATCTTGTAAAATTTTCAGTTAAGGTCTGATAGAAACAAGTAAAAAATGCTCCGAAGCTTCTTCGCGCAATCAAGTTTTCTGTATAGCGTATAATGCAGTATAAGCCCCGGCCCATGAAACTTTCAGCCACGGCCCGGTGGTGGCCTGTCCTATAGCGTTGCCAGACGCACGATGATGGCTTTAACCTTAAGTAAAATAAAAACTACTGGAGCTACAGGGCTGCAATTTGGTATGTTTGATGATTGGAGGGTGGATGATCAACATACCAATTTCATCAGCCTCAGTAGTTTTTAAAATCTGAGGGCGGACAGAAAAAGTGGAGACGGACAGACAAAGACATCTCAATAGTTTTCTTTTACAGAAAACTAAAAAGGGTCAAGAATTCATTACTCAGAATAATATTCAGTTAAACGTTCATGTTATGCTTTCCCAAAAATTACAGGAACCAAAACACGATTCGTAACAGCAAACTCGCTTAAAGTTCCATTCCGTGATACCATCTTATTTATATTTATATTTGCCCCGAGACGCTCATTCCAACCCCCAACGAAAGACGGATAAAATCGAATAAATACGAATAAACGTGAATCAATATCAAAACACCACTCCATCCCAACATTGCAGCGGAACAACGAGACGAATTTATATGAAGCTGATTAGCGAAATGACCCGGGCTTTCAATAATTCATTCGTCAACAGCGAATAAACATCGGGAGGTAAGAAAGAAGGAGCTTTAACCGAGAACCAGCAGCAGAATTAGAATCCATTCTGTGTCAATATTGGCGGAGTCACCCTCCTCGGATTTATAGCATTTCGACAAGACAAATAATAATGCTCTCGGGTTTATTGGTGAGTGCGCGCTGAGATAACATTACGTAATTATGATGGAAATGGAGGAGCAAAATACAGGCGGTAATGTCCTTCCGCCGATTCGATTGGCGTCCTAATGAGTGAGAGTTTGGGGTGGATGATGAATTGGTGGTTTGAGATGTGTTGAAATTTGATATGCTGTGTATATGTATATTTATATGTGTGTACTGTGTGTATATATATATATATATATATATATATATATATATATATATATATATATATACATAGATACATACATATACATTTGTGAGTACTTATGTATGTATATGTATATATATATATATATATATATATATATATATATATATATATATATATATATATTATCATGAAGTGATCAAGCACCTGGTTATTACACAAATAATAATAATACCAAAAAGTTATCTCACATCGACCAGATACTTGAAACCTCATAACAAAGAGTATTGACTGAATCACTAAAGGTACAATGATCCCATAAACTTACTTATCACTTGAGAAATTCAATGTAACTTCATCAAGTTATAGGTGAGGCAACAATTATTAAGTTATATCCAGACTAGTGGAAAATGGATATCACTTCAACAAGCACTATCTGTCTCTCTGGTTCTATTTTACCTAGATAAGTCTCAGGTGAACAAACAGATACATCACGTACCTTGTACACATTCATTAATGTCTCTAATTACTGGTGGTAAAAATGAAATGCTGTGTTTTAAAAAACTTTAAACAAACAGGTTTATTTCTAAGTTCAAAAGTTATATGCAAAGTTCACAATCTCAAAATATTTACTATTAATTGACAACAGTGTAAGATTTAAGTATTTCTTAATCAAGTTTAATTCACAAAACTAATTTATTAAGAAAGCAATTTGGTTAGGTAAGATTCAAAATATTAACTATCACTTAAGTGCCAAGTATATAAATGATTAATTAACACAAACATTCACCAAAATATTACTGACTGGAATCCACATAAACATTCTCCAAAATTTCAATAACAGGTAGGCACTAACAAAATGTTAAGAAATCACCAGCAAAACACAGTAATTATAAAATTATAGTAGTAGCCTATGATAGCACAGACATATAAGAATGCAATATGCAAAAATGGAAATATACCAACCACCAAAACTGTGTCTAAAGATTATATCAGTCTTTCACAAGAACACTTCTCTTTTAAAAAAGAAAAGTTAAACTCACGTCTTTCTAAGACCTCCTCATAGACAACATTGCCAAGTCACTAAGACTTATTCAGAATAATAATTCTCTTTTACCTAGAATATCACTTTAACCCTTAACACTACAAAACTCAGTAATCACCACATTACCTTTTGTAATTATTATACCATTACACGTTTTCCACAATACTTGCACAAAACAATATTCCTGATCACCTTCTACAAAATTAACACACTCCTGGGGTGAGTTCTAACAGAGCTTTTACAAACAGTAACCCTTCAGTGTCCCTTATATATATAATGGGATTATTGAGAGAGAGAGAGAGAGATGCTTATCTCAGGGACCTCTTTGGCTGACTGACTGTCTTTGGAACAGCACTGCACTTAACACTCCCATAACAAGCTCTTCCACAATACATGATACATAGAGTATGTATACATCATATATACACACACAAGTATACACGTGTATGAATACATACACGGCTGAGCTTTGAGCACCTTGTCTATAACTGACATTTCCTGGGACACTCAATCCAGCTGAACAAACAGAAGGAAGCGCTAGACCCAAAATTGGTTGGCTGACAGTATGTCAACTTCAAGTACCTCTCTCACTCATTCTCTCTTTTCCAGATTATGAAAAAGAATAAGCACAGACACAGCTAATAAATATAGGTTAGACATACATGATGAATGTATAATAGAGAACTCACCATTGGCTGACAGCTCACCACGATAATATATTTACACTGGACACCTGTGTAAATATGGAAGCAATAAGATCTTACCATCTCTCTCTTCGGGGGCGCTAAAAATACGCTAGGAACTCGTCGTTCATAATACAATTCCAAATATTAAACAAATGGAAAAAACATACCAAGACATTGTAAGATTACATGATATACAATTTATCTGTAAGAAAAAGACATTTTAAAATCACATCTTCACAATGAATGACGAATCTGCAGGCAAAACATCAAAATTTTCACAGAGACATATAAACACTTATAAAATGGTTATATATATTATAACACCTTATAATAATATATATATATATATATATATATATATATATATATATATATATATATATATATGTGTGTGTGTGTTTGTAGAATCTACTGGTCAGTTTTTACCAGATACATGTGTAACTGTAATAGCCACAATGCCCTCTTAACTTTCTTGAATTCTTCAAGCTTTTTTTTGGATACGCTTGTCACAACAAAGCCTTCAAATCTAAGTGCAAGAAATATGAAGAAATCCTGATGTGCATTTCCCACTACCGCACATCAGAATTTCTTCATATTTCTTGCACTTGGATCTTAAGGCTTTGTAGTGACAAGCGTATCCAAAAAAGCGCAAAGAATTCAAGAAAGTTAAGAGGACATTGTGGCTATTACAATTATATATATACCGGTTGTTTCGAAATTAGAGGCCCCCTCCACAGATCAAATGGAAAGTTATGAAGTTTTCTGCTATAGCCTATCTCCAAGCACATTATTTTAAGTTTCTATTAAGCTATTTTTCATTTTACATTTCTTGTATATTCAGACTGAGTGACGGAGTTAGATACAGCCATGGCTAACGTCTCGGAGGAAATCAGATGGATTGACCAAATCCGGGCTATAACCTTCAGAGAGGCCAGTGATGCTGGCGCATCCTTCGTTTCATGTTCCTGGATAGCTAAATACATTAAAAGAGATGAATCCCTTATGAAAAGAAACAAACAAAAATCCATATGACTGTCATCATGAAAAGAGTGAGAATCTTGGAAGGCCTGAAGTCCTTTCTCAGGAATCAAAAGACATCATAGCTAAGGCAGTGAGTAGACCAAGAAAGTCTTTACGTAAATTGGCACTTGAACTAGAAACAAAAAGGGGAAAGAAGAGAAGTTATAGTGCTGTATATCGTGAGTTGAAAAAATCTGGTATCAAGCCATTTCATGTTATGAGCAAGCCAAGCATCACTCAGCAACAGGGAGAATACCGTGCATGGTTTTGTGGTTCATTTCTTAAGGATTGGGATAAAGCTGACTTTCTCCATGTTGCCGCATCAGATGAATTCTTCATTTACACAGTCAGGAAGCCAAATCATAAAAATGACATCATTTGAGCTGCAAAGTTGAATGATATCAGTGATGACGTGCGCTATCGCCAAGTTGTGAAATTTCCTGAATGTTTGGGAATTTTTCTCTGTTTCACAGCCGAACAGTTAATGTGGATCATCAGAGAAAAAGGACAGTCATGGAATGGCGAATACTTCAGAGAAACTGTGCTTACTGGTGGAGTATTTCCTTTCCTCAAAGATCCTGAAAATGTGTTATCTGTTGAAGAAGTCACAGTTTTGCATGATAAGGCACCATGTTTCAAGGCTCTTGAGACACAGGAGCTGCTTTGAAACAGTGGTATCGATTTCTTCTCATCAAGTGAATTTCCAGGTAGCTCCCCTAACCTTAATGTGTGTGAAAACATTGGTAGTATCTTAAAGGGTCGTGTTGAAGCACGCACAGTGAACTATGGTGGTATACCAAGCCTCAACGACCTGCGAGAGAGGTGACCGAAGTGCTCAGGGAAATGGAGTTTGAGCCTCAGGTTTTTTGCAATTTGCTGAAATCATACCCCTCAAGAATGCAGGCTGTGGTACAGGCAGATGGAGGCCACATAAAATATTAAATACTCAGAGGGAAACTTAAATAAATACTTGTTCTGAATTTCTTTTGTTTTTGTCCATATCAATTTTAGTTTATGCTACAGAGGGGGGGCCTCTAATTTCAAAACACCCTGTGTATGTGTGTATATATATATATATATATATATATATATATATATATATATATATATATATATATATATATATGTATATGTATATATATATATATATATATATATATATATATATATATATATATATATATATATATATATATATCAACAAATAAATAAGTAATAAAATATGTATAGCAATGTACTTTATAAATATAAATATGAATATATATATATATACATAATATGTATGTATATATGCATATAAATATATAATTGGTTTTTAGTAGCTTATACAAATACAGTGTTTTTGATTATAAATGTAACAATCTTTACATGAAAACAAAAAAACGTGAACGCATCAGTCTGTTCACTAAGGAGACGGAGGAGGGGGCCAAAAGTTTTCGAAAACAACCGACATCACTAAGGAAAAACAAACTGGAAAAAAAAAATAATATTTATATATAATTACGTCGCTAAAAAGTAATTAAAAGTTGGGCAAGACGCCATCGAAGAGAGAGAAAACAAAAAGTTAAATTTACCGTGCCGTTTTTCAAAACTGTTCCTAATTCGCTGAAACAAAGTTTCTTTTTGCCGTTTCCTTCATCATTTTTTCTGGGGTTGGGGGGGATTTGCTTGGGGGTGGGAGGAGGACCTTTTACGCAAAATCGTAAATGGCGCATACGGTCAGGTTCAGGCTCTAATTGAAACTAATTGGTCAATTACTTAAGGTCATATGAGCGATTTTACAGTTTGTTATCACTGGGACAAGTGATTTGGGTTGAAGTTTTCTTTGATTTCATAGAAGTTGTGAAGGGAATTACGTAAGAAGAAAATTAAGCCGTCGTGATGAAAGTTTAAAGCACTGTAGGGTTTTAGATATTTGTTTTTTTATATAGCATTTAGGAATTTGGCTGTTATAGTTTTGTTAGTTCGCATAGGCTCACACACACATATGCATGAATATATACAGTATATATATATATATATATATATATATATATATATATATATATATATATATATATATATATATATATATATATATATATATATATATATATATATATATATATATTTATATTATTTATATATGTGTGTGGGCATATATGTACACACGCACGTATATACGCATATATACTATATATATATATATATATATATATATATATATATATATATATATATATATATATATATATATATATATATACACACATATATATGTTATACGTGTGTGTGCGTGTGCGTAAGAGAGAGAGAGAGAGAGAGAGAGAGAGAGAGAGAACATTCATATCGCGTCGGACCGTCAATGAATGTGGCACCGTATTTTTCCATTAAAAAAAAAGAGAGAGAGAACTTTGCAGTTGCGAACTGAATATTTGTTTTCAGAATTATCGAAATCACTTGTTTTGTGATATTTACAAAAAATTGTAATTCCATTCGTCACCGCTATCATCAAAATACTCGTTGATGCGTGGCCGTATCATTGATGTCAAATATTGCTGCCCTTTTGGAAAAGTCATTTACCCTAAAGCAAAAATGTTTTAATAAAATATTTTCGAATGTTTATGGACGGTTTGATAATATATACATTTATTGGTACAATTTAGTCTTGAAGATGATGACGCAGGTGAAAGATTCAGCAAGATGAATTGATTTAGCTTATCATGAAATTTTAGATTTTAGGAGAATGAAGTGAAATCCAAATATTTCAGAATGTATTATTAAGTCTGGTAAATCGTCCAGTACATGAGAAAAATGGGGAAAAAATTGTTAATACTGTTAGGTTTTCAGTGCTTTAGCTACTTTATGGTAAGTTTTAATATTTTATATTTACTATATATATACGAGTATATAGATAGATAGATAGATAGATAGATAGACAGATAAATATATATCATCATCATCATTTCGGCCTTCAAAAGTCCTTTGTTGGATGTAGGCCTTCCCCAGGTTCCTCCACAGATTTCTATCCTCCGCTGCTCTGTGCCTCTGCCGTTTATGTTGGTCTAAGGCATCTCGCCAGCGGGTTTTTTGTCTTCCTCGGTTTCTTGTGTATCCTTGGGGTGTCCAGAAGGTTGTTCGTGATGTCCATCTGCTGTCTGCCGTCCTGGCAATGTGCCCCGCCCAGTACTACTTGAGCTTACTGATGGTTTCAAGGTTATCCTTTACTATAGTTTTTTGACGTATCCATTTAGCTGCTTTTCTATCCTTCCAAGTTAGATCTAGCATAATTCTCTCATGTGCCCTCTGCACTGTTCGCAATTTAAGGGAAAGCTTTTTTGTTAGATTCCAAGTTGCGGCCCCTAGGTGACAGTGGGGAGGATACACTGATCATAGACTTTCCTTTTTAAGATGATAAGAATCTTATTTTTTAACACTACTGGTTCCTCCAAACGCCTGCCAACCGAGGGTTATTCTTCTTTTTATTTTTTGCTCTCTTTGGAGGCGTCATGTAGAGAGATTCGTTGTCCAAGGTAGATATAGTGGTCCACTTTCTCAATTTGTTGATTTTCAATTTCAAGTATGTCATCTGCATTTTCAGTGTATTTATTGCTAATGACTTTGGTCTTACGGAAGTTCATGTGGAGACCTACTGATTTGCTTTCATTTAGCTCGGTGAAGCTTTTCTTTGGTGGGGGCAACGGTAGTGATGTCATCAGCAAATCTTAGGTGACTTAGGTATTCTCCATCTTTTCTTATTCCTTTTCCTGCCAGTTGAATTGTCGGAAAGCTCTCTCCAGGCAGGCAGTAAACAGTTTGGGTGAGCTTGTGTCACCTTGTCTGACTCCTCTTGAGTTGGAATGGTTCTGAGTCCTTGTGGAGGCGAGTAAATGATGTTGCATGGTCATAGATGTGATGGAGGACATTGATGTAAACTGAGTCAGCTCCCTATTCTTCCAGCGCTGACATGACCTCCTAAGTTTCGACCGATTCAAATGCTTTGATGTAGTCTACAAGTACTACTATTAGCGGGATTTTATATTCGTTTGTTTTCTCAATGATCTACTTTACTGTTTGTAGATGGTCAGTTGTGGAGTAGCCTCTTCTAAAGCCTGCTTGTTCCCTTGGCTGATATTCATCAAGCTTACCTGCAATTCGATTAGTGATAACTCTGGTGAAGATCTTATAAATAACATTAAGGAGGCTGATTGGTCGTTGGTTGTTCATGTCCCAGGGGTCGCCTTTTTTGTAGAGTAGAATGAGGATGGCTTTATTCCACTCTTCTGGCGTTTTGCTCTTCTTCAGGCATTCATTGATTAGTCGTGCCACTCTGACTTGGATTGGCTCATCAGCATCTGTTATTAGGTCGAACGTGATGTTACATGGTCCCGGTGCTTTCCCCTTCTTCATTTGCATGATAACAAGTCGCACCTCGCACGCTGTGATCTCTGGAAAGTCATGAGATAGGTGTTGGATTTACTCTTTCGCGAAGATGGTAACGGGGTCTTTCTGAGGAGTAAAGCTTCTGGTAGTACTCTCTTGCTCGCTTAACTATTCCATCACGGTTGGTTGTAAGGGATCCGTCTTCTTCTAGCACCCCAGTGAACTGCAGCTTCCCTTGGCCGAGTTTTCTCTTTGCTGTTTTAAACCCTCTACCCTGTTTAATGACATGTTCAATTATTTCTGCTGTTCCATTGCGAAGGTCTTCTCGTTGCTTTTTCTGTATAATTTTGTTTAGTTCTGCTGCTTCACTTTTCTCCCGTATACATATTATATACTATATTATGTGTATATATATGTATAATATATATATATATATATATATATATATATATATATATATTATATATATATATATATATCTATATATATACAGATGCAACAGAAGAATTCCGTGGAAAGCGGAGTCGAATAAGGAATAGGTAGTCGCAATAAAGAATGTTTCCTCAAGTACTGGTCTACCTATTCCTTATATATATATATATATATATATATATATATATATATATATATATATATATATATGTGTGTATATATATATATATATATATATATTAGTTGGAAAGGACTCTTCACCTAGAAGAAGACCAGGTTTGATACCCAAAGGAAACTAAATTATTTGGAAGCCGTTTCTTTAAACTTGTTGTACCTCTGAATCAAGTATCATACCTGATAGACAGTTGACTGTGGTGGGTCAAACTAGTATGAATAAGTATGTACTGTATGTATATATATATGTATATATACATATATTTATATACTGTAATATACATATATATATGTGTGTGTTTGTAATCTCGTTCTTATTTTGGTTATATCATATTGAGAAACTCACGTTAATATTGATATTATTTAAATATATGTACGATAGTCAAAGTAACGAGAATTTAAAAAAAAATACATAAATTCCAATATAATTAAAATGTTATTCTTTCTCTTGATGAGGTTAACAATCGAAAAATCTTCTATTCCAAATATTGTAAGTTTGTCTGCGGTACATAGATTTCAACAGTAAATGAAGAAATTACAATTTCCTTCCATTAATAAACGTAAGCATCATCATCATCTTAATGATTTCATGTAAACAATTCAAAACTGAGGAGAAGGGAAGATTAAAAAAAAAAAAGTTTACAAGCGCCAGGAATTTCAAAATCCGCCCAACGCGAATTTCATCGTCGAGTGTGGCAACACATTTTCATAACATAACCCCCATGAATAACAAATTTGTGCTACGCGTTTTTATCCCGGGCTAAATATAGATAGGAAGGACTCGCAAACGGCGGTAATTTCCATCATGCCTCTTTAATTAAAATCCCTACGACACGGCGGGGTTGCATAAATCTCTCTCTCCAGAATTATGGATTTTGTCTAAAAGCATCTGGAATGTTATGAATCCATATGTACATATGTATAATATATACGGGTATATATATATATATATATATATATATATATATATATATATATATATATAAACATACATACATACATATATATATATACATATATATATATATATATATATATATATATATATATATATATATATATATATATATATATATGTACACACACACACATATATACATATATATATGTGTGTGTATATATATACTGTAAATGGGCCATTGTCCAGTCTCATAGAAAGTGTGAATTCTGTGGATAGAAATAAAATTCTGTAAGAAGATATATATAAATAAAGGCAATGCCACAAAGGAGAGAGAAACGACGGAGTGGTGCTAGGCCTTTCGACTTGTTGTCCTTTACTTAGCAGACTGATAGAAATATAAAAATAAGTTTACAAAGAAAACTCGTATAAATGACAGATGGGGTTTATAAAGGAAAATATGTACCTGGAATCCAACACAGTTGAAGAATTAGTAGACCTGCCAAAACAGAGGTATACTGTATATTTAAGAGGTTTTACAAAAGATTAGTCCCAACCGCTCGAAAGCAGGGACAAGTCAATTAAATGATTATGCAGGGAGAGATACTGGTCAGTATCTTTCCTTGTATTATTATTATTATTATTATTATTATTATTATTATTATTATTATTATTATTATTATTATTATTATCATCATCGCTAAGAAATTTACGATCTCGTGAGAAACAGTTTGTGCAATAAAAATGCCCAATTGTATAGTAAACTACATAGTTTACAGTTTACTGTACAATTGTGGATTTTTATTACACATTATTATTATATTATTATTATTAGTATTATTATTATTATTCTAAAAATTTACCGTGGCCCAGATACAGACATGGAAGATAAATGGAGTGCTGGTGGTGATGAAATTTCCGGAAATTTTCGAAAATTTCTCAGGCAATTCATAACACTTACCATAACAGGTCACAAAACTCCATACAATAAAAACTTCGAGGTATGTTTACGCCTAAAACTCCTCCTGGTCGTAACAGAATAATAGAGAAAATAAGATTCAGGACTCTCTCCTCCAGCTTCCATCATGTAGCATCATTAATCTCGCGAGACTTTGTCCGAACTCGAACCAAAACATCTTTATTAAAGTTTCTCTCTCCCTCCCGGTGTTTACCGGCAAGAGATGAATTGATTTTTGCCTTTTTGCAGGTTTAGCGAGTAGGCTACACCATTCCGCGTAGGAAGAGGATAAAAGCTTTGTCTTTTTTTTAAAGTGTGATTTCAGAATTCTGTAAGTAAATATTATTAGTGAGAAGATTTTTTTTATGTAAATGGGTACCATACAATCCGCGTACGAAAGGACAATTTTTTTTACGTGGGATTTCCGGATTTTGTAAGTAAATATCATTAGTGAGAAGATTTTCTTTTTTCTTTCTTTTTTTTAAAGTAAATGGGTGCCACACATTCAGCGTACGAAAAAAGTCAAAGCTTATGTTTTTTTTAATGGGATTTCAGAATTCTGTAATTAAATATCATTAGTGAGAAGATTTCCTGATTTTATTTTTATTGTAAATAGGTGCCACGCAATCCGCATACGGAGAGGATAAGAGTTTTGTTGTTTTTTAAGTGGGATTTCAGAATACTGTAGGTAAATATCATTATTGAGAAGATTTTCATTTTTTAAATGTAAATGGGTGCCACACATTCCTTGTACGAAAAGGACGAAGGTTGTCATTTCTTAAGTGGGATTTCAGAATACTGTAAGTAAATATTAGTGAGAAGATTTCCTGATTTTATTTTTATTGTAAGTGGGTGCCACACGTTCAGCATCCGAAAAAGACGAAAGTTGTTTTTTTAAGTAGGATTTCAGGGCTTTCTAATACGACATCATTAGTGACAAGATTTTCATTTTTTATTTTAATGTAAATGGGTGTCACACTTTCCTCATACGAATAAGATGAAGGCTGTCTTCTTTTAAGTGGGATTTCGGGGCTTTGAAGTGTTTCTCATTAGTGAGAAGGGTTTTTTTTTTTATTTTCTTATTGTAAGTGGCATCTGTAATTCAAGTTTCTTATTTATATTGTATTTTTTGGCTTCCATACTTTAGAATAATTCCAGATTTATCTTTTTCTTTATTGGTTACTTTACTCAGAGAATATGTTCAAATCTGTTTTATTCTTTGTTGGCCAACATACTTTAGAACATTTTCAGATTTAATTTTCGTAAGTGGCGACTGCTATTTACATTTCTGCATTTTCGTTTCACCCAGTATTTAGATATTTGCAAAGGAAAATGTTGCGTTTCTCAACTGAGACTTGTAAACCAATAGCATCCAAGTTGAATGTTTAATACAAAAACATTAAGTTTTATCTTAACGTCCTTTCTAATTCTATGACCATCGTTGTTTTACGACAGTTAATGATAATTACTAAATCAATTTGGCAATCTGTCAGTTAAGTGGATATCAATTTGTATTCAATTATATATGGAGATATTTTTGTTTAGGGGGGGAGAGGAGAAATTGTCCAAATTCTGTAAGTGAAGCCTCTTGATACAAATAATTTTTTTTATAGGAGTGTAATTTATTTCATTCCTTGTTTAAAAATTAATATTGATGAGCGATTTTAATAAGTAATAAGTAGAGAATTTTTAGTTGACATACTCAGGAAACATACCAGTAACTGACAAAATGTTAATTAAAATATTCTTCACTCACAGACACACATACATACACACACAGAGAACGACTTAGATCTGTGAATATAATTATGAATTTTGTTCAGATTTGAGCTGAAAGAGATTAGAAAAGTCTAATCTTCATTATATATTCAACATTTCAAGTTTTGTCGCTGAATTATACTTTTTTTATAATTTTTCTTCCTTATAGATACCAGCTACCTTGAACCTGGCAAATGGACTAGGAAATGCAGATTACTCTTGACCTTATGAGTCTCTCTCTCTCTCTCTCTCTCTCTCCTCTCTCTCTCTCTCTCTCTCTCTCTCTCTCCTCTCTCTCTCTCTCTCTCTCCTACTTCTACTACTACTTTGGTCCATACATCTTTTTCATCTTTGAGAACTACTTCATTTCTTGTCCCAATCAGCATCTTATCATTTTTAATATACTATTTTATATTGTATCCAAAGGTTTTCCAGTTTATTTAACAATATCCTCTCTCTCTCTCTCTCTCTCTCCTCTCTCTCTCTCTCTCTCTCTCTCTCTCTCTCTCTCTCTCTCTCTCATTACGGGATGTTCCTTCATCATCCATTACCCGTTTGGCAATCAGACATTCCTGATCAAGTCATTTGAAGCTTCAAAGAAACACTGGGCATTGGTTCACTTTTATGAATGACGGAGAGAGAGCAAGTCCGTGAAGGGTGAAATCACAGATTTAATCATGTATATTTTGCCATGATTGTAAATGTTATAAGATCAAGAGCAAGATATAAATGTTAGCGTCTTTATATCTATATTATTGTTAGCCTTTCTATAATAATTGAATGTTTTGGATCATTTTCTTTACTTTCAATGATCAACTGGCTTTGTCCTCCAAAGATATAACAAGTAAAAATTGCGCCGAAGTTTCTTGGGCGCAATCGAGTTTTCTGTACAGCCGCTACAGCGTATAATCAAGGCCGCCGAAAATAGATCTATTTTTCGGTGGTCTCGGTATAATGCTGTATGGGCTGCGGCCCACGAAACTATAACCACGGCCCGGTGGTGGTCTATTCTATATCGTTGCCATAATCACAATTAAGGCTAACTTTAACCTTAAATAAAATAAAAACTATTGAAGCTAGAGGACTGCAATTTGGTATGTTTGATGATTGGAGGGTAGATGATGAACGTACCAATTTGCAGCCCTCTAACCTCAGCAGCTTCTAAGATCTGAGGGCGGACAGAAAAAGCGCAGACAGAAAAGGTGCGGACAGAAAAAAGTTCGGACGGACAGACGAAGCCGGCACAATAGTTTTCTTTTACAGAAAACTAAAAAGAATGAGACAATGCCTCAGTAACGATGAAACTACCATTGAATGACAGTATGATTTGCTTGTGTTTTTAAGTGTAAGTGGTATACATAATACTTTGCAAATAACCAGACTTAGGAAAGATTGGCTGGAAACTTGAAGTGCCTATGGAAGATAAAATGTTTGATGGAGTTGTTGAACCAACTCTCCCCTATGAAAGTGAAGTGTGAATGTTGAATGCAAATGAAAGAAAGAACCTAGAAGTTATAGAGAGGAATTATTCATGTGATATTTGTCCTACTAGAAGAACTAAAAAGGCAAGAAATGGTATAAGGGTTAGCTCTTCGAGATGGTTCGATCAAGTAGAGCAAATAGAGGGTGATATTTAGGGGAAAAGGGTATATTACTCGGAATGGACAGGTTTAGTTAAAGAAATATTTGGAAGGAGGGTCCTCAACATTCAAGAAGCGATAGAAAGGGAAAGAAAGCGGTGAGTGGTGCAGTGTATGTTGAGGGTTAGGTTCAATAATGGAGAGGCTTCTGTATGAAGCAACTAATATGGTATTGATCATCATCTTCTCTCGGGAGATAATTCAATGCTAATGGAAATCTCTCTCTCTCTCTCTCTCTCTCTCTCTCTCTCTCTCTCTCTCTCTCTCTCTCTCTCTCTCTCTCTCTCTCTCTGTATGTGTATATATATATATTTTTTTTTTTTTTTTCCGGACGATGTGGGGCAGCTAGTCCTTGAAATCTTGCAACTTTTATGAATAATAAAATCTCCGTTAGAAACCATCGTGTTTAAATGAGGCCCTTTTATTATATATATATATATATATATATATATATATATATATATATATATATATATATATATATATGTGTGTGTGTGTGTGTGTGTGTGTGTGTGTGTCTTTGTATATATATATATATATATATATATATATATATATATATATATATATATGTGTGTGTGTGTGTGTGTGTGTGTGTGTGTTTGTATATATATATATATATATATATATATATATATATATATATATATACATACACACATATACAGTACATTTATCAATTTATGTGTAAAGTGCGTACTCATTCCTTAACAATATCATACTATGATACGACAGAAAATCTGTAAAAAAAAATGGTTAACCATTTTTCCCTTGATTCTAAATCTCCTCTCTCGATATCACTGGCGACGTGAGTTACGGCGAAACCCTGTAAAAACAAAGGTGTTTGCAGACACCTGCCGTAACTGACGGCCGATCGCTGTCCTGATAAAATCTTGAAAGAGTGGGATGGGGATATAGCTGTCCTTTATGGAAAGTCAAGATTGGTCGCGGGTGTGGAGAGAGAGAGAGAGAGAGAGAGAGAGAGAGAGAGACCTTGTCTGCGGATGTAAGGGAGACAGACAGACAAAGAGAGAGAGAGAGACGGAGAGACTTAGTGGGTGTATGTGAGAGAGAAAGAAAGAGAGAGAGAGAGCTTGTGTGCTGATGGAAGGGAGACAGACACAGAGAGAGACAGACAGACAGACAGACACACGGACAACCAGAGGAGAGAGACAGACAGACAGACAGACAACCAGAGAGAGAGACAGACAGACAGAGGGGTAGACAGATAAGCAGACAGACAGACAGAGAGAGATAGAAAGAGGGAGTGAGGAAGAGTATGGAAGTATCTCATTCTTATGAAATTTACATAGCTTTTGGAGTGTGATAAATCACATATGGAGATATAATTTAGATAAATAGTGAAAAAAAACATACTTTCCTTTGGCAAAGGGGCAAATTTATGCTATAAAAATAAAGAGTTTTATATTTCTTATTACTTGATTCAATTTATTTACAGCCTGACATTTTTGTATTTGTTCATATATAAAGGAATTTCCAAAAAAATTTTACATGCATAGGGAAGTAATGAAAGTTCTATATATATATATATATATATATATATATATATATATATATATATATATATATATATATATATATATATATATATATATATTTGTGTATATATATATATATATGTTATGACCCTATACCCAGTTCAGATAGGGTCATAATCTCTTACTGCATCTGTTTTAAGAACAGCGTCGTATCATATTACATCCCTAAGATTCTCCGGTAGCAGTGGCCGGCACCTGCGTCAACACATTCTATCTCTCTTGTCGACTCCTTTCACTGAATCTATCCTCAAACAAATGCCTACTAAAATAAAACGCCGAGCTACAAAACTAGACTTTATTTGCAAATTTAACGAAAGTATTTCAGCAAAAGCTACGCTCATGAAATGGAGTGAGTCACTTCCCCTATAAATGGAAGTCATAACTAGAGGAAATTCAGACTCACAATCAATCGAATTAGTGATTCTAGACCAACCAATACTTGTGACTAACACCCTGGTCATCAAACAAAATAAACAGGTCATAATTATTCTAGGCCAAAATAAATGTCATAGCGTATGTAAAGAACACCACTTCCAAAATATTCGTCCTCACAGGACGAACCCAGAATTCATGTTAAAAGAAACATATCATATATTAAAATCTGAAATGGCGTTTAAAGAAATCAGTATTCAAAATCGAAAAATACACAATAGAGAACAGAACGGAAAATGCATAATGGAGAAACAGAGGAGTTTCACTGCGACACAAACTGGGTATTTCCACATAATGTCTGGAAAAAAATATAAATGTTAATGAGTTATCTTACTCATTCCTATGGCCGCAAATAACGTATCTCACGGTGGCTGTTCTTATCCAAACACTCTGCACAGAGAGCAAACCACACCCAGCCGCAAATCGAAGTCCATAGCCATTCTATGTTCCTCATAATATACCATTAGAAAGTGCACACATGCACGCACGCACTTAATAACCCCTCCACGGAAGCATGATGACAACGGTTCAATGTTCAAAAGATCACAACACTTCCATCAGTCTGTCACATGATCAGAAGGCACAAATGAACGTGTCAGATACCCACTGTATCTAACCGTGGAAACCTCCAGTGTCAACATAAATGTACCTGCACCGAATATACCTTTCACAGGGCCAGCACACATACTTCGCTACAAGACTTAATATATATATGTGTATGTATATATATATATATATGTGTGTGTATATATATATATATATATATATATATATATATATATATATAAAATATAGGCTATATATACATATACCAGGTGTTTCGAAATTAGAGCCCCCCCTCCACAGAACAAATGGGAAGTTATGAAGTTTTCTGCTATAGCCTATCTCCAAGTACATTATTATAAGTTTCTATTAACCTATTTTTCATTTTACATCTCTTGTATTTTCAGACTGAGTGACGGAGTTAGATACAGCCATGGCTAACGACTTGGAGGTAATCAGATGGATTGACTGAATCCGGGCTATAACCTTCAGAGAGGGCAGGGATGCTGGTGCATCCTTTCATTTCATGTTCCTGGATAGCTAAATACATTAAAAGAGATGAATCCTTTGTTAAAAAAAACTGGAACAAAAATCCATATGACTGTCATTGCGAAAAGAGTGAGAATCTTGGAAGGCCTGAAGTCCTTTCTCAGGAGTCAAAAGACATCATAGCTGAGGCAGTGGGTAGACAAGAAAGTCTTTACGTAAATTGGCGCTTGAACTAGAAACAGAAAGGGGAAAGAAGAGAAGTTATAGTGCTGTATATCGTGAGTTGATAAAATCGGTATCAAGCCATTTCATGTTATCAGTAACCCCAACATCACTCAGCAACAGAGAGAAGACCGTGCATGGTTTTGTGGTTCATTTCTTAAGATTGGGATGAAGATGACTTTCTCCATGTTGCCACATCAAATGAATTCTTCATTGACACAATCAGGAAGCCAAATCATAAAAATGACATCATTTGGGCTGCAAAGTTGAATGATATCAGCGATGACATGCGCTATCGCCAAGTTGTGAAATTTCCTGAATGTTTGGGAATTTTTCTCTGTTTCACAGCCAAACGGTTCAAGTGGATCATCAAAGGAAAAGGACAGTCATGGAATGACGAATGCTTCAGAGAAACTTTGCTTACTGGTGGAGTATTTCCTTTCCTCAAAGATCCTGAAAA
>JANJGK010006767.1:0-12500 GCA_039081455.1 Macrobrachium rosenbergii
AGTATAGTAAATTAAATATTAGATTGTTTAAAGAAGAATTGTAGCCTCTGTACACTTCCCCCCCCCCCAAAAAAAAAAAAAAAAATCCTGCATCCTAACCCCTCCCCCACCCCTTGGAACCTCACTAATCCTCAAGGCAAAGATTCGTTTGATCCCTGAAAATCCGGTCTTGAAACCATTTGAAAATTTAAGTAAAGCAAAATCTTTCTCTATTCGCCAAGAAAGTGGTTTCCCCAAAGAGGAATTTTGTTCTGCAGAAATTTAACTTGAAACAGCAAAACTGTCAGAATCTCTCTCTCTCTCTCTCTCTCTCTCTCTCTCTCTCTCTCTCTCTCTCTCTCTCTCTCTCTCTCTCTCTCACACAACAGTCATCAGGTCTGAACTTAAAAAGAAAGTCAGCAAATGAAAACAGAAGTAAAGAGCTCTTATCCTATCTGTCATACCTCTTCAGAACAAAAAGGGAACATTTATTAAACCAATACTGAGCTCTAAAAACCCCATCCTTCAAACGTCAGATTCTCTCCCACCTTTTACAAAAATGAAAAAGAGAAGTTCCTCTATAGCATGAAAGCCATCGAACTTCAAACGGCTTATCAACTGAAGTTTACCAGAGGATGTAGGTCACACGCCAGATCTAAGACTTTAGAATTGTGGGATATTTCCACTAATAATAGTTAGCACCCCTTCCTTAGCGGATAAATCGCTGACTCATTGGAGCGGTCCGTATGGTTCGTTTCCCGAAAATAACTACCGCCGATCACTTTTTTTTTTTTTTTTTTTTTTTTTTTTTTTTTTTTTTTTTTTAGAGTGGGATGACTCAGGCTGGCATACCGTATGTAGTCTTTTGGATGTGAGTGTCGGAGACAAGTTGTCGGGGATATTATTATTATTATTATTATTATTATTATTATTATTATTATTTATTATTATTATTATTATTGCAAAAGTTAAAACTAGCGTTGTTGCTTATGTTTTTAACACTGTTTTCATGCCTGTGTTACCATCCATTTTATAGAATAATCTGAAATATTTCAGTAAAACATTTTTCTTATGCATTTTCAAAAGTAGCAAATCTGGATATCTGAAAAAAGCAGCGGACAGTGCTTAGAAGCATATGTGATTCGTGATGACTTACAAGGTGCATAGTGGTAATTATTGTCCAAGGCCTCGTCCCTTTGCCTAAATTGATTAACAAATTAGTCATTGCCTCATACTAATAAATATAGTCATATATATGACGTCTTATCTCGAAATAACAAAAAATGTCCTTATTCATAATAAAATATCATACAGCCTCAGTTCACTTCTTGTTTGTCAACAAGACTTTAATTTCGCAGATAAAGTATCATTCGGCAACTTTAAGTCCCTTTTCTCTGCCGTTCGTAAATTTTGACAAGCAGTGTTAAAGCGTTGTGTGTGTTGCTTCATTTAAAAATATTTACGTCATTCCTTTTCAAACTAAACGCAACGTTGGTCCTGTAATGAGCGTCTATATTAGACGTTTCGGAAAACAGGCCCCCAGGTCTATAGACTGTAACCTTTGAACCAAGGTACAAAAAATATTTTTTTTTTTATATGTAATCACCCTTGTAGAAGATAATTAAGTCTGTTTTTTAAGCCTTGCTTCATTATTTAAGGTAGAAAATATGGAAATTTATGTCTTCATTAACAGTGGCTGAAGTATTTGTATCTTTTTTTTTTTATGTAATGACTGAGAGTAATTCGTTTGTTCATTAAGCATGAGAGGAAAATGTTTATTTTTGCTGGGGTCGAGACTCACTTATTTCTGCTTTTGTTGAAAGTTCGAAACTGTGACTCTGTAAATGACGGACATAAACTCTCTCTCTCTCTCTCTCTCTCTCTCTCTCTCTCTCTCTCTCTCTCTCTCTCTCTCTCTCTCTCTCCATAGATAGAAATGCAGCTTTTTGTACGCAGCGTTTATGGTTTTCATTCCTTGTGTTCATAATTTATTGATGTTACCGTGTTCCTCCAGCATGTTTATTGACAATTTATTTTACATCCATTTTTTTACAGCATTTTTGTTCAGTGTTTGGTTAACGTTACAATTTTACTCAGTTTCTTGAAATGATTCTCAGGGACCGTGAGATTGTGTCAGTTCCTTTTCCCTTGATGATTGTATCTAGATTTTTGTGTAAAATGGAATTTGGAGACAACTCTTGAGATTCTATTGTGAAATAGAATTACATTTTATTGGTGACAAGTTAGCACCGATGGAAATGAATATAAATCTTTTTGTAATATGAGTGCTTGTACTCCATTTATGCTTAAATTGTATATATTTTTCCACAGAGATCGGCTTGAGAGTCTTTGATGTTATTGCAGTGAAAGTATGTTGTGAAATTACCTATTAAAGTTGATATGTCATAATGATTGGAAAGTTATCGTATTAAACGACTTGTTTTAGATATTGATATTGTTTTGCAGAGAGGATTTTATAAATAGAAAATTGATATTATATTACAAATTGGGTACAGTATATATAATAGTGGTTACTTTGATACATTGAGTATATTACAATACGAGGATTCATTTCGACGTTAAACGTTTTTATAAATTTTATTTGTTACTGTGACACAATTTAGGAGTTTTCTGTATTAAAAATAAATAATTTATTAAATATTGCTGGCTCTATGTTACTTCGATTTTGGATGTTTCTATTAACTGCTTTTTAGCCGAAGAGAACCGAGTCGGGCAAACTCCTAATGTGCCTCTGCTTGATAATAGATGAGATTCCTTCAGTTTCATGTTGTGTCTTTTATATTCTTTTATTAATATTTTATATAGTAATCCTTATATGTTCTTTTGTTACTATTTTATGTTGCATCCTATTTATTCTTTTATTATTGAAAAAAATTGAGATGAAATACTTGTGCTTTTTCGTGTGAAAAGAAGGAATGCCTAAAATCATTGAAGGAAGTGAGGAAAGTATTCTTAAGGAAAAAGGAAAAAAGAAAGCAGTGGCGAAAAATCAATGACTTGCAGAAGTGAGGAAAGTCTCCTCAAGAAGGAGAAAGGGAAAGCTTCCAAAATACAGAGTAATTTGAAGAAGAAGAAATTATAGGCAAGAATTAATGACGCTTCGTACAAGTCAGCGTAAAATCTCTCTCTCTCTCTCTCTCTCTCTCTCTCTCTCTCTCTCATCTCTCTCTCTCTCTCTCTCTCTCTCTCTCTGCTTAAAGGAGGTGAATGGTAAATGAAGTCTTGTTTACGGATTTGCACTTGGCATTATACATTTTTCCAGTGTGTTTAATTTTGTAGAGCAAAATCTGCTCTAATTTTGTAATTCCTCCATCTTCACAGTCATGGCTCTTGTTTGCATCGCCATTATCATCGCTCCAGTGGTGCGTCATCACTATCATCATCATCACCATCAATGGCTGTTGCCGTGTCAAGGGATCGTGACCTCGTGGCCTGAGAACCGTTGTTTTCGTTCGCTGGGTAGTTAAGCTGCTACTTGTTCAGATACCTCCTCTCTCTCTCTCTCTCTCTCTCTCTCTCTCTCTCCTCTCTCTCTCTCTCTCTCTCTGCTTTTTTCCTTCCTCTGTCTTCATATTTAACTTTTTTTTTTTTCAATCACCCCATCAATCTCCCTTCTTCCTCTTTTAAATCTTCCACGCTGTCATCTCTCCCTTTATGTCTGCCTCTTCCTCCTCTCTCTCACCCTTCTTCTTCGTTCTCTTTATCATCCGTCCCCTTCCTATCTCTTTTCCCCTCAGTCAGATACTCCTCTCTCCTCCTTTCCTCCTTTTCCTTAACCCCCCCCCCCCACTCCCTTCACTCACTCCCCCCACCCCTTCAGTATTTCAGTTGATATTTCGCTCTCCTTACCTGCTAAACTTTTGCAGCTATATTCGTCTTGTATAGATGCGAAAGGGAGAGTTGCTAGATCAGCTCGGCTCTAGAATTGATCTACAAAATCAGTTACGCTCCAGAGAATATTGCTGTGGAGCTAATGTTGCAGACTGTATTTCTCTATTTTTCTTCCGACTTCGGCCAGAAAAATGCTTTAGGTTGCTGGTCCCATGACGGTTGTTCCTGAAAAACAAAATAAAAGACGAAGTGTCATTCTCTAGAAATGCCTTTCTAGAGGTTTTGACTGTGCGCGCTGCTCTAGATAAGACTTCATAGAAAGAGACCGGCAGCTCTCAGTAACATTTTCTCAGAATAATTGAGGAAATAATGGAATGATAAAAAGCAACTATAAATGAACGATTACGCTAATGTCATTTTCGTAATTTTAGTCCATTTTCCCACCTGACAGTGGCACTCTGCGTCAGTAGGTAATCTGGGAGGAGAAAGACATTTGACCTAAAACGAAATTGATGAATTCCTCTCACATTTCTCTTTTCTTCATAGGAGAAAATATATTTGCAATATCTTTTTGGCTGTGAATTTAACATTTCGTCTCTTTTTTTTTTTTCATTTGCTGTTTGTTCTCCATTTTCTCTTTTTCATTCGATGTATAGTTTTTTATAATGATTTCTTCCTCAGGATTTTTCATAAAATGTAATTCTTTTCTTTTAGGGAAAACTGAATGAATTATTTGCATTTGATTTTGAGCTGTTTAAAAATTATCAAAATATTCTTTTATTTTTTTCCTATCGAGCATTTCTATCGCCTCTGCAAATGGATGTTAATGAGGACGACTCTCTCTCTCTCTCTCTCTCTCTCTCTCTCTCTCTCTCTCTCTCTCTCTCTCTCTCTCTCTCTCTCTCTCTCACGAAGATATAGCAACATTTTACCGGTCGTAGGTCACCACCCGGAGATGTCATTATTTCAGCTATCTATGCGTGAATATAGCAGTAACTTCTGCAACGTTGTTTTCTGAAGCCACCCGCCTTAAGGAGAACGTTTTTCTTCTGGGGAAGAGAAATCAACCTATAAAGCTGAAGTCTCTCCAACAAATGTTTTTGTCATTATTTTTCAATGAACTTTAACTTAGTTGTCTTACTAGGTTATCATCGCTGTTGTTGTTATGCTAATAGTGATTAGTGTTTTATACTATTATTATTATTATTATTATTATTATTATTATTTATTATTATTATTATCGCACTTTCACTTCGCTTCCCTTCGCAAGCATTTCCTCTCATTACCTTGGTCTGAGACGTATGATTAAGCACGACAAGATGTCGGAGGTTAGCCACATACACTTTCTCTCTCTCTCTCCTCTCTCTCTCTCTCTCTCTCTCTCTCTCTCTCTCTCTCTCTCTCTCTCTCTCTCTCTCTGTTAATGTGTGTGTGTTCGTATACAATTACATGGTTTCCCTGTGTTTTGCCAGATCATTAGTCAGAATGGCTTATTATTTTAGATGTAGATTCTTACACTGAACATGTATTGCATATTTAAATTATATTTATATATATATATATATATATATATATATATATATATATACATATATATATATATATATATGTATATATATGAATGAAAGGAAAAATATTAAGCAGTTTGAAAAGTATATATATGTGGAAGTAGAGTGTTTGAACGGTTAAGAAATGTGGGAATATGCAGAAAAAAATGCTAAAAACACTAGCCCAGGTTATAAGGTAACCCAGATTGTTTAGAGATGGTTTCGTCATATGGAGAGAATTCAGGACAGTAGATGGGTACGAACAGTCTTGAAGCCTAATTCTTTAGTGGGGAGGCCCCAGAAAATGCAAGTGTTGGATGAATAATATAGAGGGGTATTGATATCCATATTATTATTATTATTATTATTATTATTATTATTATTATTATTATTATTATTATTATTATTATTATTATTATTATTATTCTGTAGGTGACACATATTCATATGGAACAAGCCCACAGGGGCCACTGACTTGAAATTCAAGCTTCCAAAGAATATTATGGTGTTCATGAGGAAGAAGTAAGAGAATAATAGATAAAAATGTATTGACATGCAAGTAGAATAGTATTAGGGTAGGAATGCACGAGAGTGCGTGCATGGGGCTCGACGTACTGCTGATACGCCCTCTTTGGCGATGTATGAATTGCTTAATACTCTTGAAGTTTTCCCCCGCAAGGGGTTCGTTTTTGTGAGCTAAATATGAACCTTGTGTTCTTGAATCAGATACTTTAGGACTACAGAATGTGAAATATGTAAAAAAAAAAAAAAAAAAAAAAAAGTCTAATTATCTCATAGGTACGCATGCCAACGACATTGATTTTTTTTGTTGTTGTTGTCCTTTTCCGACCATCACGTGGCACTGTGGCACTCATTAGCAAGAGTGGCTGTTGGCATTAGAATAAGAGAGAGAGAGATTATAATAAATATTTCTCAATTATTGTAAGGCCAAAAAAGATTCTGATGAAATAAGAAATATAAATAGTCAGAAAAATACTATAATGAAATTTATAGAGGATCCAATACCAATTATTAGAGGATCCAGTACCAATTATATTATAACCTACTGTTAAATATATATTTGTTTATTTTTTAATTAATTGATTTAACATAAATAATAACATAAGACTGACAAACCGAGGAAGCACCGTTGTGATGGAGTAGATAGACATAGAAGAGGGACGAAAATGGAAGGGGGAGAAATTTATGAATGAGTTTCAAGGAGGGAGGAGGAAGTGAGAGACGGAGAGAGAGAAAGAGAAAGAGAGAAAGTGTTTCACGTCTCCTGTGTCACATGCCAATAATGGGCGGCTGGTATGTTGACATGCTCATTAAAATGGCTCCTAGAGGGGTAAGGGGGGAAGGGGAAGGGGGCTGTATGGAGGAGGGTAAATTGGCGACGACCCCTTACATCAAAAATAACTGAAATTCTGATTCTCTCTTTTTTTTTGAAGAAGAAGAAGAAGAAGAAGAAGAAATGACGAAATAAATTTTCGTAATTCAAAGGAGACTGACAGACCCAGATTCTAACGGGAATACATTTTTCTTTTAAGAAATGAGGATTGTCAGATTTGTCTCAAATGATAAGAGAAAGAATTTACAAGAAAAAACTTTTCTGTAAACGGTTTTTGTTGAAGTGTTATTGATGGCAAAAGACATCTTGTAGAGAAGCTTCTAAGACAAATTAAGTGGTATTCAACTTGAGTCAGAATAAATTAAAATTATATGTATACACACATACATACACACACGCATATATATATATATATATATATATATATATATATATATATATATATATATATATATATATATACTGTACATATATATGTGTGTGTATGTATGTATATAAACTGAACAGAAAATGTAATTGACGCAAGCAAAAGCAATTAAAGAGCTACCTAACATGCTAGATTTCTAACCATGGTCTAGTACCGTGTTTAAACTATAGAATTAAAGGTATCTCGTCCGTAGACAATGTTCTATAACGATTCATATCTCCAACAAAACGGACATTCAGATTTTCCAGGCGAGAGACTTACGAGACTTTCGCCCTTGGAGACTGTATATATAATAACCATAATTGGGAAACATATGTAAATATCGTAGCAGAACTTGGGACTCTCGTCTTTAGAGTCAAAGGCTTTAATAACTGAACACCTTACCAAACTTTACAAATATTCAGGACGATCGTTTCATCACCGAATTCGGAATGGCGGTGACTGCTAGGTACCGGAATGAGGGTAGTCACCCTCCCTCACCCCCCCCGCCATCCTCCTCCCCTCAGGCTGCATTTGGCGTCGATGTAATCATTATAATTGAAGTCTTACGCTTCTCCTGTATCTGGGAGGTTCCGCTGCTGAGGACAATGTTTATTTCAGTCTCGAAGGAAAAATCTTGGTTTTTGTCTTGTTCGCGGAATGGAAAGATGAATTTTTATTGTATTATTTTCAGTGAACGCGTTTTTGTCCTTGTATGCGGTTGCTTAACTCCACATATATAGAAGTACACACACACACACACATGCACACAAACATACATATATATATATATATATATATATATATATATATATATATATATATATATATATATATATATATATATATATACATACATATACATATATATTATATATACATATATATTTATATATTATATATATAATATATGTGTGTGTGTGTGTGGAGATAAAGGAACTGTGAGAGAGGACTGGGTGAGTCCCAAATTGAACTGGAAAAACTGCATTGAAGCAGCTTCCCATCTGTGTGAGTGTAGTTTTCTGTGACCGCGGCGTTCTCGTACTCTGTAAATCGGCAGTCATCTCCCGCTGGCATTTGTTATTAGTAATATTTTCTCCTTGAATCGCTATGCAAATCTTACTTTTATGTCAGGTTACTCAATTTGTGATCTTTTGAAGCTGAATAATTATGATTTACAGCAGCATGGTAAACAGAAACAAAATAAATAGATAATAAAGAGATCAAAACGCAAAAATGTGTGTATTTTTCAGTACAGAAAGTATATTTTTTTTAAATAAAGTACGGTGGTAGGTGTACGAATTTTTCACACCATGCAGAACTGTGGTAAATTGCCTTGCCATTTTTATTCAGTTTGATGCTTTTGATATATTTCTTTGATGTCTCTGTTTGAAATGAGTTTTCGTGTTAGGACACTGATTTCGGTGTCGTTGCAAGACCGAATCGTTATGATTTGTCTGTTCACAAGACAGAATAATAGGAAAAGTTCAAAATCAGAACTGAAGTCAGCCTCGCAACTGGATCTAGCCATGTGTAGTGAAATAAATAGAATTTGACAGATACAAGTATGCATGAGCTGCACTAGAATTGTGTTATGCATCTTAGCAAAGTGCATGAACTCATCGTGTCTGGAACCTCTCGTGCATAGGGTCAAGATCCATCAAGGGGTGGAAGTTTCTTCACTTATTCCTGGCTTGGGTAAAAGGCATATAGTGGTTATTTTACTCTAAAAAGGGTAAGGAATTCGAGAAGTTACGACGTCTTTGTGGTTAATAGAACTACTTACAGTGTATACATGTGGTGAGAATGACCTCTTCTTCTTTTTCTCAGCCTAATCCCTAGTCGGTGTCGCTGTTTTTAATGAGCATTTTCCAGACATTTCTAATACCGTGAACAGCGCCTTTCATAATTATTTTTTTTTTATGTAAGACGCTTAACAGACAGGTGACCCTCATGACTACAACCTTCCCTGTTTATCTGGGTTTATCTGGTGAAAGTGACCTACACATATATATATATATATATATATATATATATATATATATATATCTTATCCCTCATTGATTTAAGCCTCACATTTAGATTTAAAAATTATCTAATCCTTAACTGCAGTTGCCTTGCGTTGCTTTAAAGCTGGAAGTGCCGATGCGCGTTTGTTTAGCAAGTTCGCGCGCCTGCGCCTGAGAGGAGAACTATTCGAAGCCTCTACGAAATGTATCGGCAAACCCGATGCCCTCGTTTCCAGCGCGTACATGTTCTATTCACGTTGCCTGACACACGAGCTGACATAGATTTTGATTGGACTAAAGGGGAAACCTTCGTCAGGGACCCGGTGACGGCAGGTGCACGTTGGTCAGGTAAGAAGCAAAGAGACTAAGCACCTTTGACCTATACGGAGTGACGCAAATACACAATAAATTTTTCCCCTCGCGTGTTGTGAGGGGGTGTTTATTTTCAAGCAGTCACGTTGGTAATGCCTGGGCCCAGTCAGTGCCCCTTTTTTGTGATGTGCGTCGAGAGTTTTTTTTTTTTTTGTATTGAATGTGTATCACTTGAAATATCAATTTTTTGTTATAGAAAATTAGATGGTTTTGTTTTAGTTTCCGTACTGTCTTCTTAAGGTGACTGTTGAATAGTATTTGGGTAACGTTAAATGTTCTGTAGGTTATATACAACTCCATTTTGTATGGTTTAATTTCTTTATTTCTTGCTTTAATCAAGAAAACTGAAAAGACGAATTTTCATTGGTTGGCATCCAAAAATAATCCCCATTCCCACCCAATCTCAATCAGTTACATAATTCCTATATAATCCTTCAGCCTCAGCTACGAAAGGTACTTCACCAACTGTCCCTTAAAAAAAAAGATATTAGGAGCATCCTACCTGGGCGGGATATCATAATTAGATTCTATAAAGGTCATGGCGGAGATTGACGTCAGCAGTGACTTCACTAACTTTCGAAAATGATGGAAGTTTTTAATAACTCCATGACAGAGCTGGAAAGTCAAGAATGAACCGTCAGGGTATTGCATCACAGCTTCGAGTTATTGATGAATCCTCCTCAGTAAATGTAGAGGGTTTTGAAGGAGCTTCTGTGACATTGGAGGCTCTTGGCATTGATGCTATCGCGTAAGAAATTTTATGATGCTAGATTAGAGGTCGTTGATGTCGCCGGATGACGCAATTTTAGAGGCTTTTGGTGCTTGTATATTATTTATAGCTGATAGCCATTTCTTAATAACAGAGTTTCCTAAACCTTATTTTATGTTTACATAAGTTGTTACTGGCGATTCCTTATCAGAAGTTTCTTAATGTTATAAGTCTTGAGATGATAATGAACGTTATCCCTTCTTACCAGAGGCTCATGAATGTCGTACTGTGAATGAGAGACTTATCAGTACCATTAAATGTATATGTGGGAAATTTGTGAAGTTTATGCCTTATTATCGAAGGCTTTCGAAGTCAAGCTTTAATATTAGAGGCTCTTGAAGGTCTGTACCATGCTTGTGGAGGCTTTAGGCATCAACTCTGTGCTTTGATAAACTCATTAAAAGCTGTATCACAGCAGTGGAAGCCCTTGAAAACTAGAGGCCCCAGAAGGCGAACCCACTTCAGCGTATAGGATACTGAAGGACCTGGTACTCAGAGACTACTGCAGCGAATGTTGCGGAAATTAGTGGAACTAAGCTTGCTGTTGAAGAGGCCGTCTCATTTCGAACAACTAACGCGAATAACCTGTTAGTCAAAGATGTTTCAGAAAATCATTACAGAACTCAACTCATGTTACAAACTGATCTAGAAAGCAATGATGAACGTAGAACAAAAGAAAAGGAGTTACTCTTTGAAGCAATAAAGTGTATGTGGAGGAATAAATAAAAAATAACACGCTTGCTAAAAGGAAGAACAAATGCTATTAAAACTGTTTGCAGGCTAAGAATAGATTGATATTAACTAAGTTAATTGAAAAGTCTTTGAAACGGGTAAAATGAGAAGAAAAATTACTTCCATTTGTAATGAACAAAAAGCAGTACAGCTAAAGAAAATAAAGTTCTTAACAAAATTAGAACAATACATACTAGGAATTTCTGGACCATAGGGCATCAAAAATATTGATTTTAATAAGTTACCATTTGCCTTTGTTATATATAAATATAAATACATACCGTAGTTTTCAAAAGTTAAATGTTATTTTGTTAAATCTGACAGTTTATTTTGTAAAAGGTCAAAGAGCTTTGTTATTTGTAAAGAATTTATTTTTAAAAAGAAAGTTAAATCTAGAGTCAATTGTGAATACAAGTTGATTTTTAAAATTCGTCTTTAGGGACCAAAATAACAAAGCCTGTAAAACTTCCAAATAAAACTTGCTAGTGATTGGCCCCTATTTATATTATCCTCCGCTGTACGTTATTTTCCCTCTTCCCTCTCTTATACATGAGTATTACTCTATTCAGTTAGCTTGGCAACTCTCTCTCTCTCTCTCTCTCTCTCTCTCTCTCTCTCTCTCTCTCTCTCTCTCTCTCTCTCTCTCTCTCTCTCTCTCTCTCTCTCGGCGCGCGCGGTTCCTTGAACCTCCGTTCATTTTTGGGGGGAGAACGAAGCGACAATGATAATTGCGTTGCTGATGAATCGATTCGGGGAAGCTTGGTTTGCAAGTTAATAGGCTTTTACTCCCGTTTCATATTAATGTTTGCTCATTCTGAATTATATTAATATTTATGAAGATAATAATGAACTCCTGACGGTAAAAAAAGAGAAGGCTTAGCTACTGAACGCTTGTGAATTAGTTGCAGGTGTCATAGACATTGGAAAAAAACAAAAGATAAATCATTCTCCAGTATGATCATATTTTGCTTCGTTAAAGAAATTATGCCTTTGCTGATGAAGGCTTCTGCAGACTATTAGCAGTGAATTGGACTTCAGAAGAACTTTCATATTGAATCTTGAATCAAGTAAAAACAAAAATGGAATACGAATGTAATACTAAGTACATGGAAGTGTTATGCATCATTTTTTAAATTTTAAAGAACTCATGAAAATTGTCTCATCTGTCTAGGAGGGCTGGTGGTAGTAAGCCTTATTAGGGCATATATATATATATATATATATATATATATATATATATATATATATATATATATATATATATATATATATATATATGTGTGTGTGTGTGTGTGTGTGTGTGTGTGTGTGTGTGTGTGTGTGTATGTACAATTTAATCATTAATTGTAAAGATCGAGCAAACAGCTCCATATTGTTTTGAATTTCTTTTCAAAATCTTCATCGCAACGGGTAAACGTCCAGGACATTAACAATAATTACTAAAAGATAATGGAAATATATACGAGAAGAAACAAAGTTT
>JANJGK010006767.1:17500-25000 GCA_039081455.1 Macrobrachium rosenbergii
TATATATATATATATATATATATATATATATATATATATATATAAATATATATATATATATATATATATATATATATATTGTATTTCTGGGTTTTGGTTTTGTTGATTTTTTTATTTTCCTTTCAATTTTGCTTGTATATATTTACTTTTACCTCTGGAGATTAACATTTCTCTCTATTGTTCTTTATTTTTTCATTATTTGAAGAATAGATATTTAATTTTTACTTGCCTTTTTTTATATTATTTCCTTTTCCATGTAATGAGATCTGTCAAGTTTTTTGTACTCTAATTTGTTTTATATCTTTCATGTTTCTGTATTCCATTTCCAGAAGCCGTTATACTTTATTTTTTATTGTATTTCATTTTTTATTGGACCATTCTCTTTTTTCAGAAAGATGTTTATATTTCACTGCTTTCTTTTTTTGCTGCTTTTTTATCTTCTTTCTCAGAAAACGAGTTGTTCATAATTTCTATTTTTCCATTTATTTTTATATTCTGTTCGTCAAGCATATTTTCTCTCAATGTCATTTGGACGGGGATGTATGTAAATGTTGCATTTTTTAAATTCTATGGTCTAGGTGACGTAGCATTTACATGTACCCTATAAAATTTAGATGATTTATTTCATCTAAAACTACCCCTCTTAGTGAGAGAGAGAGAGAGAGAGAGAGAGAGAGGAGAGAGAGAGAGAGAGTGAGAGAGAGAGAGAGAGAGAGAGAGTCTTTTATAATATTATAGCGATGCTTTATCAGATAGAAACAGCATCCTTACATCTGTACGAATGTACAAAACTCAAAACTTTCAGTGAAAAGTTTGTTTGTTAGATTCGGATTCATAATGGCCCATTGCCGCTTGTACCGGTCTTATATGGTTTGCTGCAGGCTTCAGGAATCCTTCAGTTTGTTTTACAGATCATGGTTATATATAATCTTAATTCTGTCATTTGAGTCAGTGTATTTTGCAGCTAGATATAGCTAGGAATTTCATTTCGCCGCTAAATGGAATTAAGAATTTCCTTCAACTCAACAGAATTAAGAATAATTTTGTTATTCCGCTAAGTATAAGAATTTTGCTCCCCCTCCAAGTAAAAGTCATGATTTTATTTCGTCAGTAAATAAAATAGGAATTGTATTTGGTTGCGGGATAAATCCAAGGTATTTCCATCGCTAAATAATACTGCGAAATTTCCGTCGCCGAATAAAACTAAAATATTTTTTGTATCAAAAATAGAACTTTGAACTTTACGTCCGAGAATATAACTATGAATTTTATTTCGTCCGTAAACAAAATAACGCATTTCATTTAGTCCTCATAGCCAGCACTTCGTGAAAGAGTTATTAAGTATTAGCGTCACCGCGTATGTGTATATATATATATATATATATATATATATCTTATATATATATATATATATATATATATATATATATATATATTATATATATATATGCATTATTGTGACTAGTTAATGGATAAATGTACTTACTTTTCATATTAATAGGACGTTTCCCCCCCTCCTAAAGCCGATTTGTGCAACTTATGTACTTTAGGTCTCAAGTAGGAAACATCGTAACCTGGCCACGTGACTAATCGTGACCAGCGGTTCCCGTGATTCGCGTGCGAGTGGCACTGGCAGTGTGACGGTGGAAGCTATTCCGGGGTATAGTGAATTTATTAAGTGATATTTGATGCTTAATATATATAAATATCTGTATATGTATATGTATATGTATATATATATATATATATATATATATAATATATATATATATATGTGTGTGTGTGTGTGTGTGTGTGTGTGTGTATGTATACATATATATGTAATCACAATTTTTATATTCAATTGAACCACAGGTGAGAAATAACATACCGGGTTATATACATATATATACTTATATATATATTGTTTAAATATGGCTTGTTTTTCTTTCTAGGATCACTCGGAATTTTTTTTTTTATGAAAATTTGTTATTTAATCGATTTTTTATTATGCTTGTTGTATTCCGTGCATTATCATATTTCCATAGACAATTCTTTATCCTCGTGGGCGTAAAACATTTTAGCCATGCAAATACCCGAGCCAAAATGCCCTCCGCCACCGCACAGTATATCAAATGAATATATCTTAAAAGGATTCACCCCAGTTGTTAAGGATTACCTCGGCAAGGCCCTCCTGTTTTGGTAGTATACATTTTGACGGAGCAGTGAACTCTCTCTCTCTCTCTCTCTCTCTCTCTCTCTCTCTCTCTCTCTCTCTCTCTCTCTCTCTCTCTCTCAACAGATCATTCTGGATTTTAGGATCTGCGTCCAATTCCTTCCCTCTCGGGATCCTGTTCGAGAATCATTTCAAAAACGAGCGACCGCCTACTGTGCCACGGAGGAGAGAGACACACAAATAAGGAATCCTTGGTCCGCTAAATGAAATTATTTTTCAGCTAAACAAAATTAAAAAAATTTCATTTTCAGTTAAATATAACTATGAGTTTTCATTCTGCCCCAAGTTTACAGTAATGGTTTTATTTCGTCAGTAAATAAAATAAGTGTTATTTTGGTAGCGGAATAAATCCAGAATTTTTTCATCGCTAAATAATCTTGCGAAATTTACGTCCCTAAATAGAATTAAGATTATTTTATGTCAAATAGAACTCAGAACTTTACGTCCCCAAAATAAACTAGGATTTTGTTCACGTCCCAAAATAAAACTAGAAATTTTGTTCGTCCCAAAATAAAACTAGGAATTTTGTTCACGTCCCAAAATAAAACTAGGAATTTTGTTCACGTTCCAAAATAAAACTAGGAATTTTGTTTTTCGTCGATAAATATAAACAGAAACACAGAAGGGGGGATGGGGTGGGGGGGAGGGGGGTGGCGACGTGAAAGCTTAATACAGTATCAGCACATCTTTGATGATGGTGATAAGTTTACCCTCCAGCAAGATTTGTTACCGTATGAACTCTTGGTATCAATCACCTTTCCATTTCCGCGTTTCGGCTTAGCTATCCATTGTCTCTTCTCAGTGTAATCAGATTTATATATATATATTTGTTCTTTCTCCCCCCCCCCCCTTCTCCCCCCCTCCCTCCAGTGTGTATCGGCACAGAAGCCACACAACTTTGAGGTCAATCTTATTAATTGAGCTAAGTGGAATTTTATGGTCTTTAAGCCCACCCCGAACATACAATAACTCTCTCTCTCTCTCTCTCTCTCTCTCTCTCTCTCTCTCTCTCTCTCTCTCTCTCTCTCTCTCTCTCTCTCTCTCTCTCTCTCAGTGTCTTTTTGGTCTTGATATTTGTTTTGATTCCAGTGTCCTCAAAGGTAACCATATATTCGACAAATTTTTCCTTCTTTTTATTTTTTGTTTTTCACAAGCACTAGAACATCTTTTCCTGGTCCAACCCAGGCAAGCATATTTTCGATTCAAAAGATTGCCTTTGTTTCAGTCTCCCATTTCGTCTGTTCTCGCCCATAAATGTACCCTCAGATAAATGATTTTTTTTTTTTTTTTTTTTTTTCAACACTCCACAACCACACTTCTGAGTGAAAAGATTATGAATTTCTTTCTAATTCGTGTTTACTTTCTTTTCAGGTACGGCACAACTACTTTGGCACCCTGGTTCTGATCCTGTGATGTAAGGAAAGTAACAGATAAGTCAGCTGCAGTATATGTATTCATTTATTATGTGTTTTTTTTTTAACTAATAAACCGTTATCACTAATGGTCGGTTACTCGAGTGATTACGTTGGAAATTACTACTTTGTATTCATTCTTTAACTGCTGAATCAGGGATGAGACTCATGGACAAGGAAACTTCCTCAACACCAGCCGTTTTTTTTATCCTACAAGATTTGTGCGTACACACACACACACACAAACTGGATCTGCAACTGCGCGTCGAACAACAGGCTTGGTTTCTGTACACTGTACACTTGGTCTCCAAAGTGAGAGACTTACCGAAAACAGGGCCACTTGCAGCCGGCCAGCCTTGTCCCAGCATTAGATTTGGTCAATCTTTATACATTATTGTTACGGACGTATCTAGATTGTGGTTAGATTAAGATGGCCGCATGCCAGAAGGGCTCGCGTTGGAGTCCCTCACTTCAGTTTGTGCCATCCCTTGTTCCTCTCTGATGTTCCTGAACTGCCATGACTCGTCTTGAAAGGAAAGTATCCAGTCGGAAATTATTTTGAAAGTTATGAAATAAGAGGTGTGACCCAGAGATGACATTATTATTATTATTATTATTATTATTATTATTATTATTATTATTATTATTATTATTATTATTATTATTATTACATCACCTGTTTCTTAATAGCATGCAAAGCAAGGAAGCAAAAAATTCTTAATGACTGCGTTACGAGACCTGGGGAGGAACTAATTAATCTCGCATTATACGAGGGCAACGAAATTATTATTATTATTATTAAAAAAATTTTCATATAGTTGTAGAATGAGTCTTAAAATGGAGAAACAAATCCACAGTTATATATCTGTACATATATTTAAATATAAATCTGTACAGATAACTTTCGGGAATCTGTTCGAACAGATTCCCGAAAGCTATCTGTACAGTTTTATATTTAAAACAGATGTACATATACGTAACTGGATTTGTTTCGCCCATTATTATTATTATTATTATTATTATTATTATTATTATTATTATTATTATTATTATTATTATTATTATTATTATTATGTATAGAGTCAGTTACGGTTTGCTCACAGCCCGAACAGAAATATCACCTGTGAAACCCTTCATTTTAATGCAACAAACATTTCACGAAATGCCTTCATTTGTAAGGATTGTTCCTTTTATGTAATTTCGTCTCATTTTTAAACGTTGTGTTGATGAATGCGACTAATTCGTAGTTTCCACTGTTATCTCTCCACCCCTCCGATAGTTTATAGTTGGTCATTTGTTTAATGTTATAGAGATGAGAAAGAGAAATGGGGGGCTGAAGTTGGTTTGAAGTAATTTTACAGGAATTGTTTCTCTCTCTCTCTCTCATCTCTCTCTCTCTCTCTCTCTCTCTCTCTCTCTCTCTCTCTCTCTCTTATCAGAGTTGGTAGATGATAAACATTATATATATATATATATATATATATATATATATATATATATATATATATATATATATATAATATATATATATATATATATATTCATAACGTTCCATATTTTCGTGATTCAGTTATGCATATATATATATACATACATACATACATACATTCGAACGCACATATATATACATTCATATATATATATATGTATATACATAACCACACACACACACACACACCAAATTCACTACGTAAGTCAGCTAAGTCACTCTAGACTTTTACGAAGTATATAAATCGTTTTTTGTTTCTTTCTCTGTCCGAGTTATTTTGTTTCTCATGCTCACAAACGTAATTGTTTTTGGTGTGTGCTCGTAAAGATGACACTTTGGGTATTTTATAAAATTTATCGCATTGTTTATTCGCATTAGTCACCGACCGACTCGTAGGCGTCTGGAAAGGCGCAAACAAAAAGAAAGAAAAGCCAAACAAATGAATCAATCAAAAGAACAAATACGAAATTTGTTGTCCGTTGGTCCGTTGATATGGACAAAAACTTCAGTGTGGACAAAGGAGGACGAGACCAAAATTGTGGGGTCAAAGTGGCCACAAGGGAATGGTCATTTGTGGAGACTTTCAGAGCGTGTTATTGCCGAGACCTGAAAACTTTTCAGTTCAGATCGGGCCGATAGAGTGACCCGGCGGTGCCAGGTGTGAAGGTTTTTAGGAATTTGGGGCGTGAGGATGTTTTAATCTCATGGCTGCATGCCTTCTATTTATGAATCATGTGAATGATTTTATTATTTAGTGTTTTATCTTTATGTTTTACTTTAATCTTGATGAGAAATAAATCAGCGTACTTCCTTATTGAGGTGTCTTTTGGGCAATACGTTCTGGCAACCTACTACGCAGCCCTAGACACTCCCTTAGTGGAGAAAATTGTCTTGTTACAAAGTTAAGATTGGAAAACTAGTGTTACAGGATGGCGCTTTCGATCTGGCTTTCCTCGCGACTCGAAAACGACCCCTGCGTCACAGGCCCCTAAGGGCGAAGTTCCCTTCGCCGCGCGGCCTCCCACGATTCCTTTTGCTTGTTTAGATTGAATCTTATATTTTTTATGACGTTTTGCAATGAGCCAGACACGGGCTCCCTCCAAATCCCTTGGAAACAAGTTTCATGCCCAGGCTTAAGACGTGGAGAGGGGGACGTGAATTTTTACATTACATTTTTTATAAACTGTGTCAGGCATTGCATGCGTTTGCTTGTGCGTAAAGCGCTCCCACTCTAATTTACTGACGACGCAAAGCCGCTGGGTGAACTGACATAATACATAGAGTTGGGAGGTAAGATTCAATCTAAACAAGCATATTATAAAACAAAGTTTATTAAAAACATATATGTACAAATCTTAGTTTTCGTCCAACTGCTGTGGTTGTGGATTTTGTGAATATATATTTTTTAATACACTGCGTTTTATAACATGTATTTTATTGTGGATCTTGTCTCACATTCTGAAAAGTACGATATAGTACTTTTGTATTTCATATTTCATACTTATAGTAATGTATGGTGAACTGACATACGAACAGGGAATTAACAGAATTAACATGAGTTTGTGCACCTGTGAAAAAAGATTATATTAAATCTTTGTCAAAATTCCCTGATTAATCATAAAGCCCTCGAAAGCAAATTGAAACCTAGTGACTAAAGGGGTGACGGCAAGACCCCAGATAAGGTATGGGAAAGAAGAAGAAGAAGAAGAATTAGAAGAAGAAGAAGAGCGTTAAAGAGGGGAAGCGAAGGAGAAGTAGGAAGAGGGGACACTAACAGTGGGAAGTTCAATCAAGTGATACAATCAGGATTTGTTTAGAGAGGGGAGCAGATTCTGTTAACCGCTATTGGTGTGTGGTGCCGAGCGAACGGAGGATGAAGAGGAAGAGGAATAGGACGTGGTTCCCAAAGAATGGGTTGAAACAGAGATTTAAGGTTAGTGGACGGGTGATTAAGTGGGGGTCGAACTGCTTTGCAATGCTGGTTTGTTGTGAAGATGTGTTTTGCGTTTCAGATTCAGTGCGAAGCTTGGAATTCGAATTCTAAATCGCTGCGAAGCTTCGTTCTGTCGGTCTGAATCGTCGTGAAGCTTTGTGTTGCATATCTGAATCGTTTTGCACTTCGGAGACGCTCTGGAGCTTCATTTTCATAGTTGTGAAGCATCGTTTTGCATTTCTGAATAGCTGTGATAGTTGAGAAGAATCGTTTTGCATTTCTGAAAAGTTTTAAAGGTTCGTTTTGCGTTTCAGAATAGTTTTGAAGAATCGTTGTGCATTTCTGGATAGTTGTGATAAATATTAATAATCATTTTGCATTTCTGAAAAGTTTGAAGAATCGTTTTGCATTTCTGGATAGTTGTGATAAGTGTTAATAATCATTTTGCATT
>JANJGK010006767.1:32500-35170 GCA_039081455.1 Macrobrachium rosenbergii
TATCATTATTATCATCATCATCATCATCATCATCATCATCATCATCATCATCATCATCAATATTATTATTGTTAATGGAGAGGTTTATTACACTACAAGATTTCATTATATTATTATTAAAGTATATTTTATCCCAAGACACACGCGTCATACAAATCAAGTATAGAAAGAAAAGATACAATAACAAGAACATGCCGGTTGACATCGTCTCTCCCCCTCCCCCCCCCCCTTTCCCTCCTTCTCCCAGGCATTGCTGCACGCACTTGCACATCCAGCTTACATCACGGGAAAATAAAATACCATCCCACACCAACACACACACAGACATCCTCCCTGAACTTAGTCCGGCATAAAGTTCCCCAACTTGGACAGGAGAAACAAGTCCGCCTGTCGTGTGTGGCAGTGTAATGAATGTCTTGGGTAGTCGATTATTTTCTCTTTCTTGTTTATGTCTTTCTTGCTTGTGTGTGTTTCTGTTTGTGTGTTTGTTTGTAAGACCATTGATGTATCCATTTGGCTAGAAATGCACGTCCCAAGGTTGCTGTTTGATAAACGGAGAGGATAGACTTACAGAAAAGTGGTTGTATTTATTTTTCCACGTTGTTGGTGACGTTTTCTGAGACAGAATGGCTTTTTTATTTTATTCGTCTTGGTTGTATAGGAGTGCGATCTCTCTCTCTCTCTCTCTCTCTCTCTCTCTCTCTCTCTCTCTCTCTCTCTCTCTCTCTCTCTCTCTCATCTTTTTTTGATCGCAGTGACGTCAAATTGAAGAATTCGCAGTTTTGCTTTTAGCAACGAATTGTTTTCAAAACCCTTTTCTCATGGAAGTTCCATTGAATCAGCTGCGTTCAGCTTATGAAGCACAATGTGTTATTCAAGTCACGCATTCCAAGTATTCACAATATTTCATTTTCAGTATAATTCCGTAACTCGTTTCCTCTCGTTTTTTCCAGATGGTTTCCAGTGAACCCTCGCTGAGCCGTGTTGTTTAATAAGTCGTTTCTCGTTTTCTTTAACGAAATTCAGTCCCATGTCCACTGATCTCTTGTCGACCCGTTTTCTGTGAATGCAAGCCTCGGGCTGTTGCTTTGACAATCCTTGCAATTAAAGCCGTGTGCATCGGAGTACATAGAGTTAAAGGCATCCGCTTCGGGGTACGTAAAGTTATAAAGTTTAAATCCTAGGTTTTTGTTCCTTTTTTGTAACGGCGACTCTGTGCAACCGATGTTGATAATAATGAAAAAACAGCAATAATAGTTTTTTTTTTTTATTGAGAACCGTAAGTAATTATTGTATGCAAATACAGTGGTGACAAATATACCGAAGTAATATCGTTTTTGATGAGATGGGTGTCGGAATAATAGTAATAAGTTAAATATATCTTAGTTTAACCAGACCACTGAGCTGATTAACAGCTCTCCTAGGGCTGGCCCGAAGGATTAGATTTATTTTTACGTGGCTAAGAACCAATTGGTTACCTAGCAGCGGGACCTACAGCTTATTGTGGAATCCGAACCACATTATAGCGAGAAATGAATTTCTATCACCAGAAACAAATTCCTCTTGTGAAGTCTTCACTGGCCGGTCGGAGATTCGAACTCGCGACCATCAGAGTGGTAGGTGAGTACGGAACCCGCTCAGCCAGCGAGTAATAATAATAATAATAATAATAATAATAATAATAATAATAATAATAATAATAATATAATAATAATAATAATAATAATAATAATAATCTCCTTCAGAACAAAATACTCTGCTCTTAAACGGTATATGAAAAAAGAGAATAATTTACTAGATATAATAAGTGCTACCTAAACTGCGAAATTGTACAAAGTAAAAAGACGTGAAAATCGAAAGTGTCAGCTCGATTGGTGCTTTGAAGCTACGAACGACTTTCGAATGTTAATAGACATTTACTGCGTAACGGCCAGCTTCGTATGCAAAAGTCATTTGAAGCGAAAATAACTGTTTTTCTTTTTCTGAGGATTCATTTCGTTCCGTGAAAAAGCGGCGATTGAAGTGGTGTTATTTTCGAAGCGTTCCTGTTCGTACCCATAAACGTTCACTTCATCATTAAAACGTTCGAGATTCTGTGTTTACAGTTTTAAACGTTCGCGATTCTCTGTGCATTGGACAACGTTTTTGGATTTACTTAAAAGAGAGGTTGTTGCTCCAGGTAAGTTTAAGGATAAATATAATATACTTTATTTCAGCTCGTGGTCCTAAACAAAAACCATACGCCAGGGCAATATACGCAGTATAAAATATTTAGTAAGACGTGACCAAAAAACTTAAAGGACTATACCTATATATTAGATATATAAATTCACTGTTAGATCTTATTCCAAACTAACACTTTCAGACGATATTGCACTTGCGGTGGGAATTGTTTTTCTACATTATTTATTTGATTTTATAAATCCCCCCGGTAAACTAAAGTCTCCATAGGAAGAGTGTCCTGTTAAATATTCTAGTAAAAAAAAAAAAAAAAAAAAAAAAAAGCATTATTTTGCTGGTTTTAAAAGGCCAGTTTTGTAAGTAGAGTATTTGGGGTAATCAGAGGCTCCTGCTTTTTGGATGAGAAGGGTGCTACACAATTATTGGCGAAAATACAATTTTTTTTTTTTTTTTAGTTTAATAATCTAATTTATATGTATTGTGTATGTG
>JANJGK010006768.1:0-7500 GCA_039081455.1 Macrobrachium rosenbergii
GGCTCGGCCTCCGTCCACTTCGGCATGCAGGCGAGAGCCTGGCTGAAGGCACTCATCCCCTGGGGGGCAGGTGGAGGCGAAGGGCCACTCTGTTGCAGCATTGCGAGTTCATGGGCACGCTGCTTGTCCCTTTCTTCCCTCTCGGCTTCTTCTCGTTTCTCCTGGGCCAGTCTTTCTGCCTCACGTTCTTGTCTCTCTGCGTCTTCCCGTCTCTCCTGAGCCAGCCTCTCTGCCTCCCGTTCCTGTCTCTCTGCTTCTCGTTCCTGCCGTGCGGCTTCGTCTCGTCTCTCCTGAGCCTGTCTTTCTGCTTCTACTTGTCTCTCCTGAGCCTGTCTTTCTGCCTGTATGGCGTCCATCCTCTCCTGTACCCAGTCTCTTAGTTCTCTCCCGGAAAGGCCGAGTTCCTTCCCAGAGGACATGAAGAACTTGAAATCCTCACTCTGCTGAGACTGTGTCGACATTTTGCAGGCGGGAGGGGACGCTAGTAGCACACAGAATTAATTTCCCAGAGCTGTGGGAATCTTGGACACTTTTTCAAAGGACGTATGATTGGTCTCCCGATTTACCGACGAAGCGGGCTGATTGGGGACGATGAATTTAGCAATGATTGGTCTCCCTATTTACCGACGAAGCGGGCTGATTGGGGACGATGAATTAGCAATGATTGGTCTCCCTATTTACCGACGAAGCGGGCTGATTGGGGACGATGAATTAGCGATGATTGGTCTCCCGATTTACCGACAAAATGGGCTGATTGGGGACGATAAGTTAGCAATTATTGGTCTCCCGATTTACCGACGGAGCGGGCTGATTGGGGACGATGAATTTAGCAATGATTGGTCTCCCGATTTACCGACGAAGCGGGCTGATTGGGGACGATGAATTAGCGATGATTGGTCTCCCAATTTACCGACGGAGCGGGCTGATTGGGGACGATGAATTAGCAATGATTGGTCTCCCGATTTACCGACGAAGCGGGCTGATTGGGGACGATGAATTAGCAATGATTGGTCTCCCGGTTTACCGACGAAGCGGGCTGATTGGGGACGATAAATTAGCAATGATTGGTCTCCCGGTTTACCGACGAAGCGGGCTGATTGGGGACGATAAATTAGCAATGATTGGTCTCCCGGTTTACCGACGAAGCGGGCTGATTGGGGACGATAAATTAGCAATGATTGGTCTCCCGATTTACCGACGGAGCTGGCTGATTGGGGACGATGAATTAGCAATGATAGGTCTCCCGGTTTACCGACGAAGCGGGCTGATTGGGGACGATGAATTAGCGATGATTGGTCTCCCGATTTACCGACGGAGCGGGCTGATTGGGGACGATGAATTAGCAATGATTGGTCTCCCGGTTTACCGACGAAGCGGGCTGATTGGGGACGATAAATTAGCAATGATGGGTCTCCCGATTTACCGACGAAGCGGGCTGATTGGGGACGATGAATTTAGCAATGATTGGTCTCCCTATTTACCGACAAAACGGGCTGATTGGGGACGATAAATTAGCAATGATTGGTCTCCCGGTTTACCGACGAAGCGGGCTGATTGGGGACGATGAATTAGCGATGATTGGTCTCCCGATTTACCGACGAAGCGGGCTGATTGGGGACGATGAATTTAGCAATGATTGGTCTCCCGATTTACCGAGGAAGCGGGCTGATTTGGGGACGATGAATTAGCAATGATTGGTCTCCCGGTTTACCGACGAAGCGGGCTGATTGGGGACGATGAATTAGCAATGATTGGTCTCCCGATTTACCGACGGAGCGGGCTGATTGGGGACGATGAATTAGCAATGATTGGTCTCCCGATTTACCGACGAAACGGGCTGATTGGGGACGATAAGTTAGCAATGATTGGTCTCCCAAGGTAACGACAAACGGGCTTACTTGGGGACTAGATTGGGATATATATTTAGGTCTCCCGAATTACCGACGAAACGGGCTCATTTGGGGACTGAAGGGAAAATGAATTGGTCTCACCAACTGACCGACGACACGGATTTATTGGGGACAAGACTAGAATATATGGGCGCCCGGGAATTTCCGCACAGACGACGTCTGATCAGCTAGTTTTACTGACTTATGGGAGAAGTGTAATTCTCAAGGGCAATTAGGTGGGTGGCCATCCCACATTCACAACAGATAGGCAACACACGCAGCCGTAGTAACAGCACAAAACAAACACACAAAAAAAACCCAGAACAATACAGAACATATAATGCCAGACCCCCAATAATGCAAAACAATTTGGTATAGCGAAGCAAATCAAACAAACAAATGTTTTCCTAACTGGGCCACGGAATGGACGGTCAAGGCCGTCTGCGCCAAATGAATGAACGACGTAAACACGGTTGTTGACCCTTTTCGTCCTGGGCGTATAATATACGCTTTCGCTCCTATTTCTAAAACGAGAGAGAGAGAGAGGGTAAAAATGCGTCAGCAATGCTAATCTGACTTTCGAACACGTGGTTGACGTCGACGTCTCTCGCCTATATCTAATGATTCGGTTTCGAAATCACTCGTTTCTACAGGAGGAATATGCGCACTATTCCTTTAATGATTTATCACCTGTATAACCTAATTGAATGGCATGCAAGCCGCGTGCAAAGGCTTCCAAAGCTAAGTTTTCGGCGATTCTCTCTCTCGTTTTCCTCGGACATGCGCCCTACTATAAAAAAAAATTCCTAGGACTAGTCACGTTTTCTACAGCGTCCTACGCTAAATAAACATAGTTTACTTACGCAGAATTTCCTTGGCCTGTTGCGCTGGCTTTTCAAAGGTTCGTAATCTGTCTCGTATCCAGCTTAGCTGAGCTAATTGCTGATTTCACAAATTGCAACACAAACAACAAAGGGGAAGAGGGGGGGGAATGCAATCATTACGAGAATCACTGGTCAGGTCGCCATTTTTATATGTTTCCTGGTGCAGGTGGATCTTATGACTCCACAATTATTACTTTACTCGAAAATGGCCTTGTAAGATACCCAGGACATATAAAACACAAACAAAAAAAAGAAGTACACGGAGCGGAGGGCTCTTCACTAGGGGAAGTGCGTGAAACACGTGGATATAAAAATAGTTATATTTGATAGCACACAAGGTCAAAAGGAAAATTAACTGAAAATACGGTAAATTACTGCCGTAGAAGTCCTCCCGAAGGGGGGGGGAGCTTGGGAATGCCAGGAACACGGACCAAGGATAATTCTGCTACAGGCGTCTTTCTGAAACGATATTTGGACCCACGTTACACATCTAATGCTGGAATTTGGGGATTGAATTACTCGGGGGTGCACTGAAGGCGCCAAGGACTCCCCGAGGCGTTACTTGTGACTCAGAGGAAAGAAGCTGTGAACACGTGGGCCTGGCTTGAACCAAGGAATATCAGGGAACACAAAGTTATAGGCCCAGAGATTAATAAATGCAAAAGGGCTAAGTAATCGTGACTAGCAACTCGTTTTGGGTACATTACCACATTTGTAGGGGCGCAGGGATGACGACGTCTTCTGCCGAGAAACACGTGTGGAAGCGTGGACAAATGGTAGCCTCCCTCTCCAAGGTATTTCTTCAAGTCGTAGATTGGGGCGGAAAAAGGGCGCCCTTGGGATGATGAAAAGGCCGCCGTTTAATGTCAGCTCGCGTTTGGAAGACTTGCAATCCCCCTTGCAGTCTTCTAAGGCCACGTGGAATGGAACACGGGGCACACAGGGCGGCGATGGGATCCACGTGGCGGCGAGCGGAAGAGGAGGGCAGGGGCAACGGCCCGAGACTGGACTTGTTCTCGGCTTAAACTAGCGGGCGCGTGTGAGGGAGAGCTATCCTGGCCCTGACCTTTTATTGCTTCTGGACAGGGGTAGGGGGGGGGGGGGCGATGTCCTGACCCAGATCGCCGACCCGGATATCATAGAAAACGATTTTCTTTCCCTGTACCAAAGAAAACAGTGCAAAGCCAGTTTACTGTCCCCAAACTATTATATTTTCTCTGAGCCCTTATTTCCCCGACCTTCAAAGGTTCAAACCAACCCAAAGCAGGGAAGGAGAAGAGTTTCCTAGCTTATTTTGGCGCTACTCTTTACAATATATATATATATATATATATATATATATATATATATATATATATATATATATATATATATATATATATATATATATATATATATAGTAAAATGACAGAGTGGATTAATAACACAATAAGTTTTGTATTGTAACAGTAAAGACGACAGAAATTTGTAAAGAACTCAAACGCAAGTATTCTAGAAAACTATTCGATAACGAAGTCTGTCTATGGCGACAACGATATATTGATCGTGCAGTCACTTTTTGAATAGTCACAAATATTATTTGATGACCCTGTCTTTGGTGAGTTGACGCCTACTTAATGATAACATAAGGGTATAAAATCTAATGACGATGTCAACTCTTTCTGGGCCTCGTGATATATTATGTCTACAACAAACTGGATTAACCACAAAAGAGAAAAGGAAGACGAGAGCACTTACTAGATTTTGTCACTTTGTATTTACTTACTATTATTCTCGTAAAGAGATAGTCTTTACTACTTTCGTTTAATCATGAAGAACTGACATCTGTATCGTTTTCGCGTAAACGTTGGACGTTTATTTAGTCATTTGTGACTGTTGAGTAAAACCAATAGTTGCCAACAGTGAAATAGAGTGCGCGTAAGTGATACCTTATCGGAGAGAATAGACACCCCGTGGATATTTTTGTAACAGCACTAAAACGACAAAGATACTTTTCTTTCAAGATCTCCCCAACACCACAAGCTTGTATATATATATATATATATATATATATATATATATATATATATATATATATATATATATATATATATATATATGATCTCCCCAACCCACCAGCTTATATATATATATATATATATATATATATATATATATATATATATATATATATATATATATATATATATGACATGTGTGTACTGGACATTATATCTAGGTGTGAGTGTGTATATGTGTAAGTGTTTATGCATTAACTTTGCTGGACAATATTCACCGAAATATTTCGTATAATACTTCTCGTAAAATCATTATTGGTGTGATCGATTAGCCATTCAGAGAGCCGATAGATGGCGATATGAAAGCTCTCTTTCTTATCTTGGTTTTATCGACTATGGCTTTGCTCTGCTGTCAGCTTAACTGTCATACAGTCGACATTATGCAATATTCTAAAATTCAGAAAAAACTTGTAATTTTTAGAATGGAAAGTTTACCTGCGCGATTATGAATTGCCATAATAAGATTTTAATATCTCAGGCAAATAAATGATGGATTGGAAGGGAGACGGAGCTTTGACATTGAAAATGTTATCACATTGGTGCATAGAATATTTCTACAGACCTTTGTATTTTACCAGAGCTTTCTTCTGGATTATGTACATTCATTTTTCTTCTTCATCTTTTCTTTCCTTGTCTTCGCGTTTTTTGTAGTTCTGACTCTGATCGGATTATGTCATTTGATTCCCCAGGCCAGCAGGATGAAAAAGAGATTTAATTTTGGCTTATTATGGAGTCCAAAGACCTTTTTATGTAATCTAGAGCCCTAGTATACTTTACTTATACGTGTGTACGAGAGAGAGAGAGAGAGAGAGAGAGAGAGAGAGAGAGAGAGAGAGAGAGAGAGAGAGAGAGAGACTTTGGTTGACTGATATGTGAAAATTTGGCTGTAAGGCCAAGCACGCAGGGTACTCTCAGCCATTCATTTCGTAAGAGGGAGTTTGGGTGGTTGGTCAGCAAGATGGAGGAAAGGAAGTGGGAACAGAGGTGAAGGAAAAGGTTAAAGAGAGAGAGAGAGAGAGAGAGAGAGAGAGAGAGAGAGAGAGAGAGAGAGAGAGAGAGAGAGAGAGAGAGAGAGAGAGTTCTACTTCATAAAAGGCCACAAAATCTGATCAATTCGCCAACAACAATTTTTGGGAACCCCCCTTTTGAATATGATTATGAGATATACAGTTTATTCTATAATGGCTTAAAACTTTCAAAGTATGAATACAGCACGTACATTGGTGACTTCTGTTTATTCTTTCTTTATTTCAGATACAGAATTAAAAGAATTTGTTTAATGTATAAGTTCACAGAAAAATTTGGAGTCAAATCTAGAAAAGATAAGGTACTTTTCTTCAAATCAATTATTGGCATTCTTTGTCTGTTTGCCTTCCAGCTTGAATGTCTTCGTGTTTGTGTGTAAACTCTTCTGTGCACATGAGGAAGACATTGCAGACGACGAGTAGATGTGGAAAAGATGAACAAAAGTAGGGAGATAAAAGTGAAAACAAGGCCATTTGAGGAGACTACCCAACGAACTGAATTTGTTCATGAACGAAACGTATTTTCCACTTCAGTTGCGTAGCGTAAAGAAAGGAAAGAAATTATTATCGTTATTTTTTATAGACTGAAGCTAAGATAAGCTTCGTTTGACTGATAGCTTTCGGGAAATTTCAAGTATTCTTTTTCTAAAGTTGTCAAATTTATGTTCTGTCAGTGTAACAATAATGCTACAATGATTTTTCTTTTTTCTCTTCCTTAGCTAGACTCTTGCTTTCCAGAATTTTCACTTTTTACAGCAAAATGTTAGAAGTTGAACTTCTAAGTCATGTATTATTAATGGGAGGATAATGAGCTTGGCTCGTTGTATCTTAGGTTAATCCGTTTCTAATGATGCATTCTATGCATTTTATTTAGGGAGAAAATATTTATATTTTAAGTTGTCAAATATTTTGTTTCTTATAAACTCTAATCTCTGCCTCTATACAAAATATTATAATCTAAGGGAAGATGAGCAGAAGCCTGATTGAGTACGCAAAAAAGTTACACAAGAAAGTAACAATTTAGAAACTAACGAAGCTGATATATAAGTAAGATTCGCTTTTATAAATTCCATTTTATTTGCCCAGTGTACAGGAAGAATAGCTTACGTATGATAGAAATATGTTGATTGTAAAGTTATACGCACATACATATATAATGTGTATGCTGATAACAATTATCGTAATTCCATAACTCTCTTATTAGACTGAAACTAAACAAAGCTTGAGAGAAGGTCTTATGGAAGTATGTAAGATAGGAATTGCATGCCATTCATCACCAGTTATAATTATAAGGTAAACGACAAAGACGATAGCTAGACAGCAATGACTTATGACGTCTAAGAACGGTATAGAAGCAGAAGAGAGGGAAGCGAATTTTCCAGGATGCTCACTAAAGAAGACAAATGGGCCTTTTCCAGGTCGATTTATGAATAGATTGTCGAAAAAAGATCATATGACTCGTTATCATTGCAGTAAAGCACCGAAGGAGACACCATCAAGATTTTATAAGTGGTATAGTCATTTTTATTAACTGGCAACTGCTTGTGATTGCTCATAAGCTATAATTAATCAGATATGAAAATTTTAGGTACTTTTTAACTCACTAGAAATTATTTTCCTAGAATAAATCTCGCAATACTTCAAG
>JANJGK010006768.1:22500-35165 GCA_039081455.1 Macrobrachium rosenbergii
CACAAAATTCCTTCATACGAAAAATACGATCAGCAAAGACGTGAAAAATACTTGTACATCTTCACAACAAGGGATTCGAAGCCAAACAGCAAAACACCAACTGTACTTTGTACGACACCACCTATCTCCATCAGATTCCCATCGTTTTCCCGTGTATGTCTGGAAGTACACGTTTCCCCCTTCTCCCCACCTCCCAAAATTCCTGTTACAATTATAGACACTACAAAACAGGTTAAACTTGCTCTGTACGGTCTGGTTGCCTGAGAACAGAAAGGAGGTGGTATGCCTAAAATTTCAGTTTTCCCATGTAGGCTACTGACTGGAAATATTCTAGTGTTATAAAGTTTGTACCTCCATGCGGTAAACATTCTCGTACAGTCATGGGTGAGAAGATGATTTCTGTCAATAATGTTTTTTTGATATGCGAATTAAACATCTTTATACAGTCAGATTTAGTAATGTTTGTGTAAAGTAAGAGAAATCTGATGCTGCTTCGCAGGGAGATTTTCTGGTTAACTGTTTTAAAGGGAAACTCTCTCTCTCTCTCTCTCTCTCTCTCTCCTCTCTGCTCTTCTCTCTCTCTCATCTCTCTCTTCGTCTCTCTCTCTCTCTCTCTCGGGGGTAAGTCTTTTAATCTGTCAGGGAAACCGAGACAAACACTAAAAATCGAGCCTGTTCTGGTTAATCTAGAACGTTTGGTTAAACTTTAATGTTCTTGAAATATTAAGTTCGAGTGAAATGCTTCAGCCTTTTGTCATTTTCGTCTTGAGAGAAGTTATATAACGTCAGATTTAGATGCAGACACTTATCGAAGAAAAATTTTTTTTATAACTGTGAATAGAGCCGTTATTCTTATAAGTAAAATCATTTTAACCTCGATTGCAGAGAGAGAGAGAGAGAGAGAGAGAGAGAGAGAGAGAGAGAGAGAGAGAGAGAGAGAGAGAGAGAGAGAGAGAGAGAGAGAGAGAGCAAAATATCAGATACATTTCAATGACAAAACATAGAGCTGTCTTAACATTATTTTCCAAAAAGTCTCGAATGGCACTCCAAAGCGAGAGAAATATCTGTTTAGTCATCTGCTTGCACCCTGAGCCATAAAGGAATTTTACATGGAAAAGGAAAATCAATTTCAGATGAATTTAAATCTCCCTCGTGCATAAGTGTAGCATTTGCAAAGAGCGCGAGAGATTTCCTCGAACTCGGAGATTCCGGTTGCGGAAGAGTCCTTCAGCGAACATTTTTCATTTTCTTCATCTTCCCTGCAAATAAAAATGATCTTTGAGATGTGCCGATTCCCTCACCCCTCAATATCCCCCAAATATTCCTGAATCTCAGTTTGCATCCCTTTTAGGCGATCAAATGATTCCTTTAGCAAAATCCTCAAAGGTTTGCTATTCAGTGGCGAAAGTATGTTCTGCTGCGTGACGAATAAATTGACCTGCATAATTGAAAATGAAAGGTTGCATACCAATATTATAAATATTCTATATTAGAATTCATTAGGTTTTACCATTTTATGTTAATGGAGCCTGTGATTATGAAATGTTTTAAAAGTCTAAATTTGTATGCTTAAATTGGTTAATTCGAATCTCAAGCGCTTTATTTACGGATTGTGATACACTGCATGAGGGAACTAAGATTTTCTTGACCTCAGGTCATCTAACCTTTTCAAAAAACTCACATGTATTGAAATTCTCTAGAATTTTTTAGATCTAAATGATATGAGAAAAAAATGTGAAGAAGGTACTCTCTATATGAAAATTTCTTGTATCCTCGGTATATTATGAAACTGATTTCTTTCTTTACAATTCATTTAGCTCAATCGTTACAAAACAAAACAAAAGTCAAGGGAGAAAATTGGCCGTGACTGACGCCTCCTGTGCACATAGGACCTAATTCTTTTTACCATTAACACATACGTGTTGAGAACTAAGGATTGTGGCTATTGTGTGATCAACAAAATAAGTCTAGTTCAGTAATTATGTTTGTAAAAGTTTTTGTAATTACTCCAGTCAGTAATAAAGTTAAACTGCAAACATTTGTTTCGTATATTTGGTTATTATTACTATGCTAATATAATAACAGATACTAACGAGAGGAATAAACACCCATCAAGCAGAACAGAGGCTGGCAGACCAAGTAGGGAACATAAAGAAAAAAGAACTGGTTCTCTACAACAGAAAGAGAGGAACTGGGAAGAGAACTAACACTCAGCAATGAAGGACAAGAAGACGAACTAAGAGACGATGCCACAGACGACGACAGGAATGATGAGCTACCAGGCAACGGCACATTTATTCAGCACCACTGATCCAGTATCCACTGTCGGTGGGACCTCTCTTCTCCACGGTAAAATATTTATCTATTAATTAATAATATGTGATCACGGCCTCTAAGTCCACTGCTGACATATTACGTGGACTCATTATTTGTCTATTATCCTCATCTGCCCGAGTGGATCCTGTGATACCCCAACACTGGGAGATTCTCCTCTAACATTTGGGAGGAATTAATGAACCACGGAGGAGTTATTAGTATATTAAATTTAGTGTGTATCATGGTAGGGTATTCTGGCTTTTGACTTTCCTCCTCCTTTCTGGACCCCCTCCCTTTATTGGTATAAGTGTGTTGTGGTCTATCTTTAATTGTGTAAGTGTGGTTTATAGTTAAGGGTGTTTGTTTTCATTCAATTTTTGTATCCTTGAGGTTCAGGTGTTACTTCTGTCTGCAACTTATGTATTAAATTTAATAATTTTTAGCAGTGTTTATTTTGCCCCCTGAATTGGTCTTGCACACGCTTTAATTAGTGGTACGATTCCACCCATTGTGAACTTTGTATCTTGTTTTTTAATACATTGTATAGGTATTGAAACTATTTATAGTGTAGTGGAGAAGTGTCCATTACACCTGGCATATGCAGGAGCAAGACTAGTCGTAGAACTCATGGGGATGCAAACACCAACAACACCAACAACACCATCACAACCAACCCAACAGAAACCCAAACAGCAACTACCTTGGAAAAGGCACATGGAAAAACAAATCATGGCGATGAGATCTTACTTCAGTAAACCGAAAGTAATGGCAGAAAAGAGGCTAAGAAGCAAGATAACAAGACAGGAACTGAATGAGAAATACAAATACAGGAGAAGGGACTAAACAACACATTTGAAGATATAGGAACTGAATGAGAAATACAAATACAGGAGAAGGGGACTAAACAACACATTTGAAGATAAAAAACAGAGGCTTAAAGCCAAAGCACATAAGATCCAATGGTACATGAACAGGAATAAAGGATACCAACAGAACAAACTCTTCAGAGCCAACCAAAAAGACTATACAGCCAACTAAGAGGGGGAAGACAACCACCAGGAAATTCCTGAAGCTGAACCAAGTAAGAGACTCTGGGAAAACATATGGAGCAATCCAGTATCACACAACAAACATGCAGCATGCTCAAGGGAGTCAAGACAGAAGAAAACTAGGGGAGTAAAACAAAGATTCACGGAGATCGCGACAGACAACTTCAGACACCAACTAAAGAAAATGCCCAACTGGAAAGGCCCTACACCCATGAGTAGTAGAACAACTCCAGCATTGTATCACAAATATTATGAACCACAATTGGTTCTACAGGTTCTATCATCAATGACAGATAAATGGACTGGAGAGACTGGCAGGAACCGAGACAACCACGGGGAAAGGGGGAACAACAAAACCAGCAAAATAACCTTGATACTAGTTTATTTAAAATTAAGTAATATACATATTTACAATTGAGTCAAGTCTGGCGTAAATCAGTAAATAAATATACATCATCAAACGACCAAAGAGTCAGTCAAATAACAAAAATGTAGCAAAATTAGTTACTTTAAAATAAAACATTACCTCAAGCAAAAAGTAACAAACACCATATAAAGGAAAACATTTAAGCTACATCAAACAATAATAAAGAATACAGACAGCATAAAGAGACATCAATTAACATAAATGGTATAACCAAAAATACCCAAATATCTAAAAAAAAATCATTAAAGCAGCACAAATAACAATAACCCAAATTATCATAAATACCAATTACACTCATATTACATAAACATCTGTAATGATAATTCACAATCTACCTACAGTACAAAACTAAACATCTCCCCAGAGATGTCAAGACCACTAACAAGTGTCATAGAGGATGACCATCAAACTACTGCCGTGAAGTCGTCAAAAACCGCCCCATGACAGCAAACAGGAACATCTCCATGAAACACCGACGTTCACAGCAGAGTCGATGCGACAGCCGAACTGCTGTCCCAGAGGAATGCCTCCTCTCCACTGATGACTCGGGTTAGTCATTAACTCATCCTCGAACTCGAACGAAGTTCACATCCTCGAGTACTGTAGGGGCCAACAGGTAACAACTACCTGTCCATTCTTCTATGCTGTCTGGACCCTGACTCGATGATTACCCAGACTTGACTGTCGCTACCAAAGCGAAGACAACAGATGTAAACTCTGTATGCAAAAAATAATCACCCCCGGGAAAAGGAGTGCACCCACAACAAGGAAACAATTGTTCCATAAACAAAACAAGCACTAAGCATTACACCTCCTCACCCAGTGAAGAAAAAAAAAAATTACAACAAATTTTTTTTTTCTTCACTCCCCCCACCGAGGCTGCCACAACCCCGCCAGCCAAAACAGACCAAATCTTGGCCAAAGGTTGCCAAAATGTTATGAACCACAATTGGTTCTACAGGTTTTATCATCAATTACAGAAATGGACTGGAGAGACTGGCAGAAGCAGAGACAACCACGGGGAAAGGGAGTGCACCCACAACAAGGAAACAATTGTTCTATAAACAAAACAAGCACTAAGCATTACACAAACCACCATGCACCCAGACAGATGACCACAAGGGAGAACATCCTTGGTACAGAAAGACAAGAACAAGGGAAATATAGCAAGTGACTACAGGCCCATCACCTTCCTACCAATAATGTGGAAGTTATTAACAGGTATCATCAGTGAAAGGCTATACAACTACCTAGGGGATACAAACACCAACAGAAAGGCTGCAGAAGGAAATGTAGGGGCACACAAGACCAACTCCTGATAGACAAAATGGTAATGAAGAATAGTAAGAAAAGAACCAACATGGCATGGATTGACATGAAACTGCACATGTGGCTAATAAATGCCTGAAAATATATGGGGCAGCAAAAAACACCACCAGCTTCCTAAAAAATACAGTGTACAACTGGAATACAGTACTTACAAGCTCTGGGATAAGAATAGCAAAGGTTAACATCGAAGTAGCTATGATTCCCCATGACAAAAGCACTGCAGAAGATGGGATGCTGGGTACCAACTCAAGAAAGGTGGCAACAGGATTAACCATCTGATGTTCTTGTATGACATCAAGCTGTATGTTTAAGAGTGTCAAGGAAACAGACACCCTAATCCAGACAGTAAGGATTATATCTAGAGACATCAGGATGGAGTTTAGAATAGAAAAATGCTCCTTGGTCAGCATACAAAAAGACAAAATGACAAGGACCGAAGGAATAATGCTACCAGGTGGTAATAGCATCAAACACATAGATGAGACAAGATACAAATACCTGGAATAATAGAAGGAAAGGATATAAAACACCAAGAGATGAAGGATGTGATCAGGAAAGAATATATGTAAAAACTTAAGGAGATACTCAAGTTAAAACTCAATGCTGGAAACATGACAAAAGCCATGAACACATGGGCAATACCAGTAATCAGATACAGCACAGGAGTATTGAAGTGGACGAAGGCTGAGCTCTGCAGCATAGACCAGAAAGCTATGAAACACATGACAATACACAAAGCACTACACCCAAGGGCAAATGCAGGCAGACTATACATAACAAACAAGGAAGGAGGGAGAGGGCTACTAATCATAGAAGACTGCGTCAACATCAAGAGCAGAACACTGGGGCAATATCTGAAAACCAGTGAAGACAAATGGCTAAGGAATGCATGGGAAGAAGGACTGATAAAAGTAGACGAAGACCCAGAAATATACAGACAGGAGAATAAAAAACAGAACAGAGGAATGGTACAACAAAACAATGCACGGACAGCACATGAGACAGACTAAAAAACTGGCCGGCGATGAAACATGGCAAAGGCTACAGAGGGGAGAACTCAAGAAGGAAACAGAGGGAATGCTAATAGCGGCACAAGATCAGGCCCTAGGAACTGCAGTAGATATGTCCAAAGCACAATAGATGGAAATAACATCTCACCCATATGCATCAAGTGTAATATGAAAGACGAGACCACAAACCACGTAGTAAGTGAATATCCGGCACTTGCACAGAACCACCACAAAAAAGAGGCATGATTCAGTAGAAAAGCCCTCCACTGGAGCCTGTGCAAGAAACACCAGCTGGCTTGGAGTAATAAGTGGTATGAACACCAACCTGAGGGAGTGATAGAAAATGATCAGGTAAAGATCCTCTGGGACTATGGTATCAGAACAAATAGGGTGATACATGCCCATAGACCAGACGTGACTTTGACTGACAAAATCAAGAAGAAAGTATGACTCACTGATGTGGCAATACCATGGGACACCAGAGTAGATGAGAAACAAAGAGAAAAATTTATAAGTATCAAGACCTGAAAATAGAAATAAGAAGGATATGGGACATACCAGTGGAAGTTGTACCCATAATCATAGGAACACCGGGCACGATCCCAAGATCTTTGAAAAGGCATCTGGAAAAACTAGATGCTGAAGTAGCTCCAGGACTTATGCAGAAGAATGTGCTACTAGAAACAGCGCATATAGCGAGAAAAGTGATGGACTCCTAGACTCCTAAAGAGGCAGGATGCAACCAGGGACCCCACACTATTAAACCATCCAGTCAAATAGGATGACTGTGGTAAACAAAACAAAAAAAATATAATAAATTTCAACATACATGTATGATGTAACGTTGCTATCAGGAATGACGGCCACTTCCACTTGAGAGGTGGCATAGATAGCAATAGACTGTATGATACAGGAAAGGCAATTTATCATATTTATGCGAAAGGCAATAAAATTAATTTTTTTTCCTGTTGTTTTATTTCTGCTATATAGTTTCACTCAAAAAAGTACAGACATTTGTGTTTTCTGTTAACTTTAGCTGGTACATTTGACTATTTAGCTTTGTTATTTTTCCTTTTTGTACAAAATGTTTTAAGTTACATCCATTCATAGTTAAAGTGACTTTTAAATTAGTATCTTAGTATGACAACTAACTTGACATAGGCTCGCATAAGTATATATTAATCAGCAAGTTAGGGAGACTCATGAAAACGGTTTCATCTTTTCCCGTATGTTTTAATACGCAACAGTAGACACGAATATTATTAAACTTTATGAAATAGAAGAAAAGCTAGTTTTGCGTGGTGCGAAATGAATATATTTCTATTCTTTCGTTTTAGCGGCCATTTTTTAACGGCAAAATAAAATCATTTTGGGGGGCGTGGGTTTGGGGGGGGGGAGTAATTTCAGCTTATCATTTTGACATATCTTTGTTTTTTAGTTTTATAAATATTCTCCGATAACTTAAAAGTAATCACTCTTAAAACGAGTCAGTAACCTGGCTGAAAACTAAGTTTGCTTCGAGCAATCAAAGAGAAACGCTGCTAACGGCAGATACAGTTGGCAAGAAATGACTAGTGACTGGGGGTATAAAACAAAAAATGTATGGATACACATTGGCTTCTATATACCAGGTTCATTATTATTACCATACTTATTATTGTTATCATTCTTAGTGTAATCCAATAGGAAGTTTATCCGAGCCGTCAATCGCACTGAAAACTCAATATAGGACTCAATATAACCAATGAACTGAGAAGGAAATGTTTTTGTGGTATTCATCTGGTTATCAAATAAGCAAACTGAATGGCCAACATGAAGCCCCTGGGCAATGTTTAGGATGGATTGACTAAATGGCCATTGAGGCGGTGCGCATCAATAATTGAAGCGTTATATTTGTCCACTGAACGTTATCTTTTCATATCCGGATGCTAACAGGGTCACATATCAATCTTTTTCTAATCCCGTTACTTTAATCTATCCTGTTCTGTCTTTTATTTTGTTTACAATCATCCTTTCTTCCTCTCCGGAAAACTTTACCTATGCCAATCCTAAGCGTGGTGTTTCTCTTCATAATTATTTTCAAAGGATGATCGTATTTAATCTTAAAGTTTGTTATTTTATTTGGCGCCACGTATCATTCTCTTCGCAACGATTTTGTTATCCCACGAGAGGATGGGAAGCTTCGGAAATTAAGGATTTTAAGGGTTACAAAGACACGAACTCTATTAACTTACTCATCTTCTTCAGTGAAGCATGTGCATGCTTGTGCCTTGCTGTGACCTTCCTTCAAAGCACCGAACGATACAACGACGTTTGATAACAGTTAATAACCTTACATCTCTGCAATTTACACCTTAAAGAATTCTTTTCTTAAACAAAATAGAAATAAATCTCCAACACATATATTATAAGTTTAGTTTTGATAACCTTAAATAAGATATTTCCAGAACATGTCACATTATTTCATACTCATTCTTCCATATCAACAACAAAAGAAAGAATATAATCTGTGATAAATCAATGTTTTTCCCACCGCCATTAGCCAAATCTGCCGTGACGTCAGCGAGGCAGGTGGATAATCGTCACTGACTCTATGGCCCGTGACGTCATGATGGTAAGTTTGTATTAGGAAGAATCTGATTTGGATTCCTCATCTGCGAATTAATACAACATAAGTGCACCAAAATGAACAACCCCCCCCCCCCCCTCTCTCTCTCTCTCTCTCTCTCTCTCTCTCTCTCTCTCTCTCTCTCTCTCTCTCTCTCTCTCTCTCAAAATTCCTTTAATGACAATACAAAGAAGCGGTCCATGTCTAGTTATGATACATTTTCAGGGTGATTCTTTTTTTATTGTTAAACTTTTGGGGGACTGGAGCTGTCTTGTTTCACAGATGGTTCTACGATAATCGTACTACCAAATTTTTCAAGAGAAGAGAGTTCTGAATATTTTACAGAATTCGTGCTTATCAATGGTTTTGGCCTCAAGTTGTGTATGAATAAGCATAAACGATTACACTCATACACATAATTATAAACATAAACACGTACACATAATCATGCACACACACACATAACAAACCAATCTCAATGACTGACTGCGGACATTTTTTAAAATTTTTAATTTGAAACACGAAGAAAATTTTTTTTATAAACACTATATTATTTCTGAATAATATCTAACTCTAAATATAGACAACGTCCCATTTCGTGTTTTCAGTTTCCAAGACCTTAACCTGGGGAGAAAAGAAGAGTGTGTCCTCCTAAGATGCAGCATTAACACTCATCATTATAGAGTTTTCCATGCGGAATGTCCAAGAAGCAAGAGCCCGTGTTGGCATAAGGCCGGATAGATCTATAGCGGCAACAGCATGCTCCATGGATGTCTTTTCGCGTTATATAGACTGTGCTTTTTTGCTACGGAACAGTATAGAAATCGTTCATTTTCATAACCACTTTATTTTCATGGGGCTAATGCTTTCTAAATTTATTTACAGACCTTAGAGAATTTTACCTCAGGCTTATTTTTTTTATATACTTTCATACTTTCCCACTGTTCTGAAAAGGAATAAAATAATTTTCAAGAAAACATCTGTTTTATAGATTTTTAGTATAAGATTTCACAGATTTTTATTATACAAGACGGTTATATGTGCTAACAATGTTGAATTTAATATATATACACTGCCAGCTGAATAAATGGTGGGGTGACAAAGAAAGAGTGCAGAGTACAGCTGGGAATGTAAGACCTTGAAACATCTTTGTAATTCCCAGCCTTTACCATAGATGAACCGTCAATTTCTAATCCTTAACGTATTTTTAATAACAAGACGGGGTTGTTAACATTTTTGTTTTATTTGATATAACATTTATCAAGAAATATACGACATTTTTTTATTCCCCCTTCTTATCTCTCTCTCTCTCTCTCTCTCTCTCTCTCTCTCTCTCTCTCTCTCTCTCTCTCTCTCTCTCTGGAATTATTTTCAAAGCACACCAGAGCGGAACTCGGACCTATCTACAAATAAAGTCTAGAATCAGTGTGAAAATAATTATTAAAATCATTGTATGACAAATACGATATACGTTTTATTAAAGCGAAGGTGAGGATTGCATCGTAAGGGAACTGGTTCGTGTTTGGAAATAACTGAAAATTACATTTGCTCGGAAAAACACCGTTTAAAGTGGAGATTTAGAAGTACTGAAACTCCCTTGTGTATCAAGTTCCTCTCGTGAAGAAACCAATCCGAATTACGTTGCGATGAATTCGACCGTGACAAGAGGGTTAACAAGCAGAACACTTTTGTCAACAGGAAATTTTCGGTGTGTTTGTTTAAGAAGACTTACGCAAACATTTAGTTCAGTTCCCACTCTATAAAAAGAAGACTGCATTTTGTATTCAGAAAAAGAAGAAAAAAAAGCAGTGACAACTGGAAAACAATGGTTTCTGATGGGCACTAAGTTATTTCACTGGCCCTCAACTCCTCGGTGCAAGGAAAGGAACACACACACACACACACACACACACACACACACACACACACACACACACACATATATATATATATATATATATATATATATATATACATATAAAAACCACAGGAGACGCAAGAGACTTTAGTACATAAGCGAATCCCACAGGAAAATAACAGGCAGAAGTTCAGTACCAAGCGTTTTTGCATGTCATTTTCCTGTGGGATTCGCTTATATATATATGTGTGTGTGCGTGTGTGAGTGTATGTGTTTTGATTACTGCCTGAATTTAGAAGCATTCTCAACCATCTTATCACAACAATCCTCCTTAAAATCTTCCCTCAAGATTCCTTCTTGCCAGTGACTGACTTCTTTCAGCCTCCCGGAGTTGACCTAGAAGACTCGGCCATGGCCATATATGCTGTGTGGGCATATTTTCTCTCTTATGCAATTTCTGTTGATGTTAATGGCATTGTTCACGATATTATGTATTTATTCAAGACATTGAGTCAACCTATACTTCTTCCTTTTCTCCTTATGAAAGTTTCTCAGGAATAAGGAAAATTTATTCAAGATTCTTTCCATTTATTTTTTCTTTTTCTAATCGACGGACTGTTTCCTCAACTCTCAGCGGCGTCTTCAGCACTGGATTATCAGTTGACATATATACATGCTTTTAAACTCGAGCAGGAGTCAAAACAACGACATCAGTGGCTCACTACCTCACTATCGATATCCAGAAGAAATTATTGCGGTTGAACAAAGGCCCCATCAGAAATGAGAATCCTTCCGACGGATACATTAACTTAGTTGGTGTAGATGTCACTGATGGACAAAAACAACTTCTCAACTTTGGCGTTAACTGTCATCTGACTAAAAGGCCCCACGATGAAGCAAAGCGCATTGAAGCTGAAGCCCTCGTAAGTGACTTGCTCTCTCTCTCTCCAGGCACAAGGAAAGGTAACGCTCTCTCTAATACCATCTGGGAAGAAATCGTCGGGGAAACCGGAGGCCAACAGGGAAATCATAGGAGTAAGATCATTGTCCCTCACCCGAAGGGAGCCACTTGCCAGCTCTGAGTGCCTCCGGATTTCATCGTCAGAAAGGCGGCAAGACTGCCGTATATGTCATCAGGAAACTTGAAGAATATGACGATAAAATGGATGGCATCTCGTGTGGTCCTTCAAAATTCCAGCCCCCCTAAGCAAGGACCCTACCGAAAGACTGAAGAGAAACCTGAATGTGATAATGAAGAGGATAAATTCTGGTAACAGAGCCATGAAACTGCCTATGATCATCGGAGACTATGGGCCAGGGTATTTATTGTTACAGCACTGTCAAGATCCATAAGGCCGGCAACTTGTTGCTCCCTATAATTGTCAAAGTTAACTCCCCATCTCATGAAATAGCCAAGACTCTGAATAAGATCATCACTTCCTATATCCCTAAGGGGATACTCGGTGCTTTCCCTGGTAGAGTTCATCGATATTTTGAACACTACGTCCACGAGCTCTACCGTCGTATCGCTCGATGTAGAAAGCCTATTCACGAACGTACCGGTAAACGAAACCATCAATATAATTTCAAGGAGGGTCTATCACTCGAATGCCATGCCCCTTGACATACCAGAAGATGCCCTTCGACGTTTTCTCCTAATCTGCACAAAGGGGCCCCTTCCTCTCACATAGGGGGTGACCCCTTTCGACAGGTAGTTGCTGACACCATAATGTCGAGAAAAGAACCTTCAATTCCTATCTGAAATGAAGAGATATGCCGGACATATAGATAATATCTTCATGGCCATTGATGCTGACGAAGAAGACATCCGCCAGCAGTATGCCTTGAAGTACTCTAGCCTAAACATCATTATTGAATGGTGTGTCAAAGGCCGACTTCCCTTCTTGGATGTAAATGTAGAGAAGAATGAGAAACGTACAACACTACCGGGTATCAAAAAGCAACTAATGCAGGTCAGTGCCTTAATGCTCGTGGGGAGTGCCCTGACGCTTACAAACACTCTGTGGTAGCCTCGAACATAAGATATGCAATTTGCGCACTGTTCCTC
>JANJGK010006769.1:0-22500 GCA_039081455.1 Macrobrachium rosenbergii
AAAAATCAGCTGATACGAAACCCAAAAAAAATATAAAATAAAAAAAATCTCCCGGAGGTTACCACCCGCTGACCAAAGCGTGGTAAATCATTTTTGCATAAATCATGACCTCCCGAAATCTTGGGGCGTAAGTTTCGGGCGAACCAGGCAGAATAAAAATTTCGAAAACGCGCTGACAAGGAAGGAAGGAAGTAAGGAAGCTTCTCCCGCAAGCATTCCCCTTTCCACATCGGCTGACTCAGCATCGCAAGAACGAGCAAGCAGTTTGCTTTGCTTTTTCTCGAAGTAAAATTATTTTTTTGGAATAGATAAATAAATAAATAAATAAATAAATAAATATATATATATATATATATATATATATATATATATATATATATATATATATATATATATATATATATATGAGTGAAATATTTTCTGTTAAAACAGAATTCCGTCAAATATAAGGAGCCCACAAAAACGCCAAAATGTAGGAAATAAAGGCTATATTTCAGAGGCCAACTTCTCTCTCTCATCAGGCAAATATTTGCCTGAGGAGAGAGACAGTTGGTCTCTGAAATGTAGTTTTTGTTTTCTACATTTTGGCGTTTTTATGGGCTCCTTATATTTGATATATATATATATATATATATATATATATATATATATATATATATATATATATATATATATATATATATATATATATACATATACACACACAGTATATATATATATATATATATATATATATATATATATATATATATATATATATGTACACATATACATATATATCCTCAACGGGAATGTATGGTTAAAAGACAATCAACTTACTAAAAAAACTCAATTATTCCACTTGGTACCCCCACGAAAAAAAAAAAAGCGCAACAGCAAAAAAAAGCCTAACAAAGTCCATCCACAGCATCAACAAAACAACAAAAACACCGCTAAAATTAAAACAAAAACTAAAAATAAATAAAAAACAACAACAACGAGAAAACGGTAAGAGAAAACATGTCTGCGCCGATCAACCACCGCCGCTACGATCCATCACAACAGTTCGATATCGAGGATGACAAATGGCCGAACGTACCAACAAACACGGGGGAAAATCACCCCCCGGCAATAAATCTTCCGGGGGAAGATCGCTCACGACCCTCGAACGACCCAGGACCCGTAAAAATGACGTGTGTGGATCTTCTTCTACGTTACCTACTTCGTTGATCTAGATCTGCGCTATAGGGCGTCTTCGTCTGTTCAACCTTACCTGCAATGGAGGAGAATGTTTGTTAGATTATATACATAAATACATACTTATATACATACACATATCAATAAATATATACATACATATACATGTACACATATACAAATATATATACATATATATAGTTAGCTCACCCAGGTAATTCCTTGGGTGCAGTTGGCCTCAGGTTCCAACTTCTTTTATGACTTGTGTGGCCTAGTGGGCAGCGCCCTTGCCTTTCAATTGAAAGACCTGGGTTCGATCCTGATGTGAGTCAGAAATTTATTTCTGTTCCACACGTGGTTGTGTGTTGATTATTTCTATACAGTATATACATACATACATACATACATATATATACAGTATATATATATATATACTGTATATATATATATATATACGAAATAGTTGCTATACTTTAGTATACCTAGCTGGATAAAGACAAAATATCGAGGGGCAGTTTATGAAACAGCTGACTTGATATGAAAAAAGAGACGGAGCGAGAATATATAATATTTAAAAGACTTTTAGCGTGCGTTTCTTGGGGAGCCGAATCGACTCTTGGTTGCTTGAAAATACGTAAAGATGACGATTTGAGCAGATGGATACAGTTAAAAAAAAAAAAATTAAATAAATAATACATTTGTAATAATACAGTCATGAAGCTATTGACGCCTCCAGAAACTGGCTATAGATGCTTTCCGTGTGAAAATGAAGGAAAATATGCGATAGCCATACCTAGCATTAAAAGCAAGCGGACCTGTTCCATTCTTCTTTATAATCTGCTACCGTATAGTACCGTACTCTCTCTCTCTCTCTCTCTCTTTTCCCGTCTCTATTCCGTATCATATATATATATATATATATATATATATATATATATATATATATATATGTGTGTGTGTGTGTGTGTGTGTGTGTGTGTGTGTGTGTGTGTGTGTGTGTGACCCTACTTACTAAAATAAGCAAGGTAACTGTTTCTATTCCATCCTAAGCTACCTTGAAGTATATAAAAAAATATTTCCTTATACGGGGGACGAAATGTTACTGAATGGATCATAAAAAACTGACAATTCAGTACAATAAAAATTCACAAAAAATCAATAATTAAAAGGTAAAAGACTGACGTTCTGTTGCATAATTTTTCTTACAGTTTTATGTTACATAATTTTACTTTTTAATAATCAACATGAAATTCAGAGACTTCAGAAACGCTGACGTAATTCTGCTTCAAAAATGTTAAACAAATTATGCAAATATATTTTACGATGGAAAATGACATCTGGAATATTTTCATAAAGAAGAGGCCCAACGGGGCATTGGAAAAATAGATTAAGATCTTAAGTGCAATCCTACAGAAATAGTGAAGATGATATAATGAGGGTCATGGACGTGAAAAAAAAACCACTCAGAAATTCTACCTAACTTCCTTCTCCCTTAAAAACTTTTTCTTTTTTTTTAAAGCAGTTATAAACTTAATTTCTTTTCCCTTTTTAGTTTTCTATAAAAGAAAATTATTGTGCTGGCTTTGTCTGTCCGCACTTTTTTCTGTCCGCCCTCAGATCTTACAAACTACTGAGGCTAGAGGGCTGCAAATTGGTATGTTGATCATTCACCCTCCAATCATCAAGCATACCAAATTGCAGCCCTCTAGCCTCAGTAGTTCTTAAGATCAGAGGGCGGACAGAAAAAGTGCGGACGGACAGACAAAGCCGGCACAATGGTGTTCTTTTACAGAAAACGAAAACTAGTATTAGCGGAATTATGTCAAGAAAACACACACAAAACAACGAAAAGAATTTAGGAACAGAAACCATCTGATTCCATTTTTCCCGTCTGGGCGAAAGTCAGAATATGAGAATAAGCAATTACCCCCAGAGAACAACAAATGGGTTCTATTTGCAGGACCTAATCGCAACGCATTACTTACAAATAGATTAAAACTTTGGTCGTTATGAATAATTTCTAATCAGCTCCCGCTACGAGATGATTATACAACAGATGTCGGTGATGATGACGGTGACGGGATGATGATGATGATGATGATGATGATGATGATGATGATGATGAGGAGGAGGAGGAGGAGGAGGAGAGGGTGTAGGAAAAGGATGAGGAGGAGGAGGAGGAGGTGGTGTAGGAAAGGGAGGAGGAGGAGGAGGTGGTGTAGGAAAGGGAGGAGGAGGAGGAGGAGGGGGGTGTAGGAAAAGGAGGAGGACGAGGAAGACGATGAGGAGGAGGAGGAAGACGATGAGGAGGAGGAGGAGGAGGAGGAGGAGGAGGAGGAGGAGGAGGAGGAGGAGGAGGAAGAGGAGTAAGACGTTGAGGAGGAGGAGGAGGAGGAGGAAGACGATGAGGAGGAGGAGGAGGAGGAGGAGGAGGAGGAGGAGGAGGAGGAGGAGGAGGAAGACGATGAGGAGGAGGAGGAGGAGGAGGAGGAGGAGGAGGAGGAGGAGGAAGACGTTAAGGAGGAGGAGGAGGAGGAGGAAGACGTTAAGGAGGAGGAGGAGTATTTTGATGTGGAGGAGGAGGAAGAGGAGGAGGAGGAGGAGGAGGAGGAGGAAGTTAGTGATGATGATGATGATATGGAAGAGGATATGGTGAAATATGGTGAACATCACAATCACATCACAAACAGAAAAGGAAAACATACGAAAAAAAATATTATTAACTTAAACATTCCCCATTCACAAAGCAGTTTTATCCACAACACCACTTAGATTTTACATAAAAAAAATCACCCCAAAAAAACACAAAATAAAATTAATAATAATAATAATTTACTGTGTCATGAGCAGGCAAAGAAATACTGGCAAATCCCTCTTAAATATATTCGGGTTCATTTCCTACTTTATTCGGTGGTGGTAAAATTTAAGCGCAAATCAAATCAAACAGTATTTCATCCAGCACATTTACTGCAGTGCAGTTAATACCGTTTGGGAAGCTATCACGAATTTGTTGATTAATAATTTAATACCTACAGTATATTCGTGCACCCACAATATTATTATTATTATTATTTTATCTTTATTATTATTATTATTATTATTTGGCAGCAGACCTCTTTTAAACAGGTTCTATTGAATATTATTGCTGCTTCAGCTGCATTTATTTTGTAGAAGACTTTTTCTATTTTTCTTATTGCGGACTTCTCTTCAGTGGAGGTGCGTGCTAACAGCTCGTCTATATTTGTCATTTCATGGGGGAAAAGTCAAAATCTGGATTCTGCTTCTTTATATATTCTATACAGTTGGTTCTATACAATTGTTGCCGCGACGCGTTTCGACAGACTCTTCTGTCATTCTCCAGCGGGAGCTAGTAGAGGACTGGCAGATTGCATAGGTCCTTCTGAATTTATACACGGGCTTCAGCGGGGGGGGGGGGGTCATGGATGGCGAATTCTGATTGGTTGCAGTCAGCGAACTTCAAGCCAAATTTCTGCGGCGAAGCTCGATCCTGACAGATCTTCGCAACCTGGGAATGTCATTCATTCCAGCGTTCCCATTGGCCTGCCGTTGCGTGATGTCATGCCGGCTGACATCATCGGTAGTTTGGCTGCTATTGGGCTGCGGATGAATGATGTCATTATCTACTCTTTCTGTCGTAGTCGGGGGATTGTCTCGAAGGGCGCCTCGCTCATCAGGGGCATCTCCATTCTCAGGTTGTCGTTTTCAGGTATTCGTTGGATTTAAGAAGTTATCTACTCTTTCTGTCGTAGTCGGGGGGATTGTCTCGAAGGGCGCCTCGCTCATCAGGGGCATCTCCATTCTCAGGGTTGTCGTTTTCAGGTATTCGTTGGATTTGGCGGGGTGTTCTGCATTATTCTTCTTAAATCCAACGAATACCTGAAAACGACAACCCTGAGAATGGAGATGCCCCTGATGAGCGAGGCGCCCTTCGAGACAATCCCCCGACTACGACAGAAAGAGTAGATAATGACATCATTCATCCGCAGCCCAATAGCAGCCAAACTACCGATGATGTCAGCCGGCATGACATCACGCAACGGCAGGCCAATGGGAACGCTGGAATGAATGACATTCCCAGGTTGCGAAGATCTGTCAGGATCGAGCTTCGCCGCAGAAATTTGGCTTGAAGTTCGCTGACTGAAACCAATCAGAATTCGCCATCCATGACCCCCCCCCGCTGAAGCCCGTGTATAAATTCAGAAGGACCTATGCAATCTGCCAGTCCTCTACTAGCTCCCGCTGGAGAATGACAGAAGAGTCTGTCGAAACGCCGTCGCGGCAACAATTGTATAGAACCAACTGTATAGAATATATAAAGAAGCAGAATCCAGATTTTGACTTTTCCCCCATGAAATGACAAATATAGGCGAGCTGTTAGCACGCACCTCCACTGAAGAGAAGTCCGCAATAAGGAAAATAGAAAAAGTCTTCTACAAAATAAATGCAGCTGAAGCAGCAATAATATTCAATAGAACCTATTATTATTATTATTATTAACTCTTATTATTTTTATTATTATTTTTACTGAATTTGATTGCTGTTACAAAGTCATTCAGTTTAAAATACTCTTTATTGGAAGGCTGAAGATAAGTTGTCCTAATTCCTCTGCTGCTTATTATTATTATTATTATTATTATTATTATTATTATTATTATTATTATTATTATTACGACACCAAACAGCGATCTACAATAATCTAAGACATCTACGCTATTCAAAAAAGTATATTTTTTTCAAGCGTGAATGACAGATTTCAATCTATAAATAACAAAGGCAGTTTCATCAAATTGAGCAAAAAAAAAAAAAAAAAATGGAGTCAAATTTATACCATTTTGGGGAAGTATCACGAATTTGTTGATAAATAAGTTATCTAACTTCGTGCACTACATTATTATTATTATTATTATTATTATTATTATTATTATTATTATTATCACTACTTTCTCGTGATTTTAAATGGGAAAAGCTTCCTGAAAATAGCAATATACTACATACATACTACTGCGGACTTTATTTTTCCATTATTATTATTATTATTATTATTATTATTATTATTATTATTATTATTATTATTATCACAACATCATACAATCATCTAAACCAATGTAAGGAATCTAGGATATACAACTATATAAATATTTTGTCTAAAGTATGAAAGCCCCTACAAGGAACAAGAGCACCTTTCTCAAACGCAGCCTAAAGAACCGTAAGTAATGCAAAGAACCTTAAGTAATGCCTACAGTGCACAGCACGAGGTGCACTGACGGCACTACCATATTTTTAGACATTTGACAAACAGATATATATTTTAAAACTCTGCTAAAACATTACTGAGAACATGCATACATTTACAAAGAAAACAAAAAAAAAAAAGGACATCAACTTAGCAAGAAAGGGTACACAAAATACAATGTGAACAGAATCAGAACGGGGACTCGTCTAGCAAACTGAAGTAACTACAAAATTCATTAAAACCTTTTTTGTACACTGCAGACATCACAATCCTTCCTGCATGTGACAGCAAACACACATAAAACTCTTATACATCATTCGAAGAAGAATCTGCTTCAGTTAACGCTGAGCTAAAAATGGTCCATTAACTCTGGAGATTGAGGATTAAGAAAATGTCAAAGTGGCAGTAACAATTATAGTCAGCATTTCGCAAACAATCCACTTCAAGTCGGTGGTTCTCAAATCGGGGACCAAAGAATGAAGATAAAAGTGAAAGATGGAGAAAAATCTAACACTGGTTCCAGCCGACGACCATCAATGCAAAATTTGGGGCCACTTTCAAAACTGACTGATGTCTTTCCCTGACCCTATTATTATTATTATTATTATTATTATTATTATTATTATTATTATTATTATTATTATTATTATTATTATTTCAGTAGATGAAACCTATTCACATGCAACAAGCACATCAAAAGGGACACTGACTTGAAAGTCAAGTTTCCAAAGAATCTTGGTTCCAACCTCCCACCGCAGCAGACACCACACTGCAGCAGTAACTGATCATGATACAGAGCCAGTGATTTTTCATCACCCTGGGGGAGACGCGAACCCTCCACGACATCTGAGTGGCATTCACGACACTAACCACTATGCCGGCGAACCAATAAAAGGGATACCCTCAAAAGTAGCATTAATATCCACGGAAAAATGTTTCAGAATATTTCAGAGAAATGATTAATGAACACATCGCCGTACTAGGGGATAAAAAAAAAAAAAAGGGGGGGTGGGGGGTAAAGAGGCGCCTCCTCCATCCAGCTCTCCTGGTGAATAAATGTTTGTAAATCGTCAAGGAGTTGGAATGTATAATCAGATCCCGGAATGTCATCAGGGTAATGAGCTGCGGGTTTCAAGGATGAAAACAGAGGAATATCATTAATGTACTTCTCTTTGATCTATTCAAATCTTACCTACCCTTTTCTTATCCTTTCTCGAAATACATGACTATATGATTCGGATTAATTTATACTCGGTTACTCATTCGTTAATAACAAAGAGTTCCCCCGTAGGGGGGTTGTGTCGTCAGTGCAGTTCCCCGTTGGATGAGTCGGTAGAGTTGTTGGCTAGCACTCTGCTAGGCCCGAGTTCGAGTCTCCGACCGGCCAATGAAGAATTAGAGGAATGTATTTCTGGTGATAGAAATTCATTAATTGGTATAATGTGGTTCGGATTCCACAAGAAGCTGTAGGTCCCGTCGCTAGGTAACCAGTTGGTTCTTAGCCACGTAAAATAAGTCTAATCCTTCGGGCCAGCCCTAGGAGAGCTGGTAATCAGCTCAGTGGTCTGGTTAAACTAAGGTATACTTTTTTAGTGTCGTCAGTGCACCTTACTCGGTGCAATGTAGGCATTACTTAAGGTTCTTTGCAGCCTTCCTTCGGCCCCTAGCTGCATCTCCTTTCATTCCTTTTACTATACCTCCGTTCATATTCCCTTTCTTCCGTCTTACTTTCCACCCTCTCTTTACAAATTGTTTCGACATATTTTTCAGAGCTGAATGACCTCATAGGTCCTAGTGCTTGGTCAGTGGCCTAAATTTTATATTCAGTTCGATAACAAGAGTTCAAACACGTTAGGGTTTACAGACTGAGATGACAATAATATCTAGTTAGATTCTGTAGCAACGATCACTCTTATAATACATTTTTCAACATGGTGGAATGGTCTTCAGAGAGTGCATACCTCCTCAAGTCAAACCCATACAAGGTTAGTCGTTGGGATTCAAACGAAATCATGCGTGTTAAGAGAAGATATAACCCTCCAGCTTGAATAAAATAGATTATAGAATTTTGGCCAAAGACCAAGCGCTGGGACCTACGAGGTCGTTCAGCGCTGAACTGAAAACTGACAGTAAGAAGGTTTGACAGGTGTAACAGGAGGAATACCTCACAGCTGCACTATAAATAAATTGTTAGGAGAGTGTGGAAAGGAAGATGGAAGAAAGAGAATATGAACGGTGTACAATAAAAGGAATGAAAAGGGTCGCAGCTAGGGGCCTAAGGAAGGGACGCTACAAAGAACCTTAAGTAATGCCTACAGTGCACCGCATGAGGTGCACTGACGGCACTAACCTCCTACGGATAACAAGCTGGAATAGCCTTCGAAGTTCGCAAACCTCCGTAATTCAAACTCGCACAAGGTTACTCATTGGGCCTCAAACGAAACTATCCATGTTAAGAGAAGATACATATAACCTCCAGCTCGACTTTCTCTGGAGAAGTACTGGTTAAATCAGGTTGCCATAATCTGTGGTAATTGTGAGACTATGGTTCAAGTTTCATAAGCTGTGAGTCGACCCTTCTCAAATAAACCTTTTTTCTCAACCTAAAGTTACATTCCTACCTCAACCAGAATCAGATCGTTTGCTGTGAATCAAGCCGCGAAGTTCTGTTAAGCTTTTCGTAAAAAATCTCACGTAAATGTTCGTTCAATTCTATTACACACATACATATATATATATATATATATATATATATATATATATAAATGAAAGGAGCCCATAAAAACGCCAAAATGTAGAAAGTTAATGCTACATTTCAGAGCACAACTGTCTCTTTCTACATTTCAGAGAAAAACTCTCTCTCTCTCCTCAGGCAGGGTATTATCTCCCTGAAGAGAGAGACAGTTGTTCTCTGAATATAAACATTAACTTTCTACAATTTTAGCGTTTTTATGGGCTCCCTTCATAAGATGGAAATCTATTCTAACAGAAAATACTTCACAGTCATTTATATATATACACAGTATATGTATGTATATATACTATATATATATATATATAATATATATAATATATATATATATATATATATATATATATATATATGTGTGTGTGTGTGTGTGTGTGTGTGTGTGTGTGTATATATATATATTTATATAAATAAATACCCATGTGCGTATGAAAAAAAAAATACGAAACCAAAAGCACAACCACCTTGAAATTCACGAATCTGATGGAAAGCCATATTGACACAGGCCACCCAATCTTTGCATATATGGGATCCGAATTTCGACCACTGAGAACAATCCCATTAAACTACATGTCTAAAAAAAGACACGTCACTCTCAACATGAAATCAGGCAACCCATTCCATGATTCCAATAAACGATTCCAATAAACAAGTTTCGGAATTTGTTAAAAAAGTTACCTATGGCATCAGGAACCGCAGAGTTCCATTATAGAGTAAATGAACCTTGGTTGTACTAATGTTAATGTCTTCATCTAGCATCAGAGAGAGAGAGAGAGAGAGAGAGAGAGAGAGAGAGAGAGGAGACTATTTAGACAGTTAACAAAGGCTGAGGTTTATTCACTGGTTACGTACATGGTAGAGGAAGGGTGGCCGGGAGAGGGAACTCCCCCCCACCTCATTTTCCTTGACAAGGAGGAGGAGGAGGAGGCTGGGGGAGGGAGGAGGGATGGGGGAGGGAGAAAGGTTGATGAGGTGTGACGGCCATTAGGCCTAATGACACAACCGCCTTACCAACTTCACTCAAGGCCATGAGTTACCGAAGCCAACCTCAGCGGTAAAGAAATGCGACGAGGTATTGTCATAACTGTAGCAGATCGCCAGAGGGAGATCATTAACCTTTTTTTGAAAATGATTCTTAGTTTATGAAAGGGATTTTATTTTCGCTGTTTGCTTTCTGTGTGACTCTAATTCACTGCCGTCCAGAAACGCTAGTTCTGACCTTCTGACTATCAACTCTGATCTAATGATTTACTGATCTACCTGTTAAGTTAGATCTTCTGATTATCAACTGATCTTCTGACTGTTAATTATCATCTGACTGTAAGTTAGGTCTTCTGACTGTTAACTGATCTTCTGACTTTTACTGATCTGCCTGTTAAGTTAGATCTTCTGATTATCAACTGATCTTCTGACTGTTAATTCTTATCATCTGACTGTAAGTTAGGTCTTCTGACTGTTGACTGATCTTCTGACTGTTAATTCTGATCTTCTGACTATCACATCTCATCTCCTGACTATTAACTTTGATTTTCTGACTGTTAACTCTGATCTTCTGGCCACATATGGATGGGAGATGACGCATTTCCATTTCCTTTCACAATCAATTCGAATTTACTTCTGGCGAATATAAGTGAAAACAATCGACTTCATTTCTTTTTTTTTATTTTAAAGTTCCTTCAAAAAATAAAAGTATACCTTAGTTTTACCAGACCACTGAGCTGATTAACAGCTCTCCTAGGGCTGGCCCGAAGGATTAGAACTTATTTTACGTGGCTAAGAGCCCAATTGGTTACTTAGCAACGGGACCTACAGCTTATTGTTGGAATCCGAACCACATTATAGCGAGAAATGAACTTCTATCACCAGAAATAAATTCCCCTAACTCTTCTTCAGCCGCGCGGAGACTTCGTCTGAGAAATCACATGGACAAATGGCTGAATACGCTTAAAATCAGGTGCATAATACACACATACACACATATATATATACATATGTATGTGTTTATATATATATATATATATATTATATATATATATATATATATATATATATATATATATATATATATATATATAATATATATATAATATATATATATACACACACACAAATATATTATATACTGTATAAATATATACATATATATATAACCTTTTTAAAGATACTTCAGCTCAATACCCCACGTAGGTTACAAACCATTACCTACACAGGCACGGGTGGACGTTAGGTACACACACGCACACCACACACACACACACAGAAGCGGGCCAAGCACCAATACCCATCACACACGATAATGATGCATTCCATCACGTTTGGAGAAATTCTTCGCAAAGAATATTGAACGGCAGCACGCAACAGAGCCCTTCAGCGTGTTAGGATAAATCTCTCTCTCTCTCTCTCTCTCTCTCTCTCTCTCTCTCTCTCTCTCTCTCTCTCTCTAATAGAATTAGTTTAAATTGTTAGGACAGAATTTTGTGGGGGTTTAGTTCGTTAGTTTTTATATTTTTCATTTCTCTCTTTTTTTAAATTTTTCAATTCCTCTTTTTTTTAATTCTTCAAGCTTCCCTCCTTTTTTATTTCTTTCTATTTCTCTCTTTTTTTATTCTTTTGGTTTTCTTTCTTTCTTATTTTTTTTCAATTCCTCTTTTCGTTCCTTTAATTTTTCTCTTCATTTATTCTCTCTCTCTCTCTCTCTCTCTCTCTCTCTCTCTCTCTCTCTCTCTCTCTCTCTCTCTCTCTTTACTCTTGAAAGTTCTCTCTTTTTTATAAATTTAATTTTTTCTTTTTTATTTTTTTTCAATTTCTCTCTTTTTTATTCTTTCAATTTCTCGCTTCCTTTATTCTTTCAATCTCTTTCTTATTCTTTCCAATTTCTCATTCTTTCTTTATTTGTTCAATTTCTCTCTTTCTTTATTTCGTTCAATTTCTCCCTTCCTTTAGTCTTTCAATTTCTCTCTTACTTAATTCTTTTAATATCTCACTCTCTCTCTCTCTCTCTCTTTAATCCTTAAATTTATCTCTTCCTTTATTCTTTCAATCTCTTTTCTTCTTCTTTCAACTTACTTCTCTTTTTTTATCCAGTCAAAATCTCTCTTCCTTTATTCTCTTAATAATCTCTCTCTTTCTTAATCTTTCAATTTCTCTCTCTTTCTCTTCAGGTCAGAGGAGCACTCCATCCCATTAACAACTGACTCATTGAGTTTTTTTTTTTTTTCGCCATTTCAATAAGACATCGTTCATCCTTGGTGATCGTCTCACCATTCACTCCTTCACAATTTTTTTTTACATTATTTTCATTTCCTCAGTAGGTCCTTCTCCCCCTTCTCCGTCCCTTCATCACCCCCCCCCCAAACTTCCTCTTCCCTTGGTTCTGCTAACCCTTCTCTTCTTCTTCCTCCTCCCCCTCCTCTCCAGCAGTTCTCTCTTCCTGCTTCCCCTCATCTACTCTTTTGATAGTTCTTCCTATTCCTCCTCATCCACTCTCAGCATCATACTTACTTCTCTTTCCTCACACTTCCTAACTCCACGTCTTTTATTTACAGTTTTCGTTTTTAACAAAATTCTTCGGTACCTGCCTCTCCTCTTCTTTTCATGACTCCCACCTCATACTCCTTTCCTTTCCCGATCTTATCGTCTCCTTTCACTCTTTCCTTTCTCTTTCTTTAATTCATCAAAACCTCTTCAATTAAATCTTCTTGCCATGCAAGCATTCCTTCCGCCTTTCCTTTACATCATCATCCTTCTTATTCCCCCACTGCTCACTCTCTCTTTCTTTCTTTCGTTCTCACCTTTTTATCATTCTCACCCTATTCCTCCACCTCCATCTTTCCTTTACACCATCATCCTCTACATTCATCATTGCTCTACTGGTTTTTTTTTTTTTTTTTTTATTCTTGCCTCTTATCATTCTCGCCCTATTCCTCCTCCTCTCTCCTCCTCCCATCATCCTCCTCGTTTCTCCTTCTTCCTTATCTTTCCTTTCCACTTGACACCCATTTCTCTTGGGGGGTATGGGGGGATGGGGGGATGGGGGGGTGGGGGAGGTGGGGGTCCACTTGTCTCCTCCCCCGGATAATCAATAAACCTCCGTGTCCAGCATCATGTTTTGTATTGGCCATCAAAGCCGCCGCTGATATTCATGCAACCTCATCCCCTGGTTCCTCGATTGAAAAAAAAAAGAAAGTTTTTGTCGAAATGGCTAGAAAGAGGAGAGGAGAAGAAGAAGAAAGGAGAGAATAGGAGAGGAGGAGAGGAGAAGAGAGCAGAGACGAGCACGAACGCGCGCAAACACGCACAAGAAAAATGCTGACATCGGACAAAGTGCGTGACGAAAAGGTCATCAACATTGGCCACTTTCATTTCTTGTCAAAAATAAAAAAACAAAACCTAATGCAATAATCATGTTTAGTCGACTGAATGTTGGGGGGGAGAGAGAGAGAGAGGAGAGAGAGAGAGAGAGAGAGAGAGAGAGAGAGAGAGAGAGAGTGAGAGAGAGAGAGAGAGAGAGAATAGAGAGAGAGAGAGAGAGAGAGAGAGAGAGAGAGAGAGAGAGAATAATAATAATTCGATTTCAACTGAAAAACTTCCTAAGCTACCAAACACCAGTGAAATGGTCGTTTTAACTATTCCAGTCTGAGAGGTGGCCACATGAATAAAATATTTTCGCCCGACTCTAAAAAAAAGAAAATAACACATTCCAGTATAAAACAGCTATGAAAGGAACCACATCTCTTTCTTACTGTATCTAATAAGGGAAGTGGATTACCCATTAAATTATTTCTGATGATAAATAAACAAAATATACGAAGCCGACTGCCATAAAGTAGCCGCTCCCTTACAAGAAAAACAAACAGAAATTTTAAATTCCAGCTGATATTCTCGACAACATCAAGGTCTCTACAAACCTTGGACAACATCGTGCTGGATATAATGACCGAGGATGTCATGGAGGAATCCCCCACCCAATCCCCACCCTGGCGATATTCAGAGCTGATGACATCGTTCTGAAGGCAGAAACTAGAGAGGAGATAGAGAGAAATCTAGATAGGTGGACGTGGAGATGGGTAATAAAGACCAGGAAGCCATGATTAAGGTGGGAGAAATAAAAAAAAAAAGATTGTTTAAGTACATAGGCTCGACAATAAACGCAGTGGGTGATATTGATAAAGAGATTAACAAACGAAGTCAAGCCGGATGGAATAAATGGTGGAGGGGGGGGGGGAGGTGGGATATCAGGCATACTCTGTGACAACAGTCTCCACTAGGGTCAAGGGCAAAGGTACATAAAGTGGTGGTACACACAAATGAGTTTGAGTGGCTGGGATGAGGATGCTCATATGAATGAGTGAAGTGACGAGATGATATAAGACAGACAACTGAATATATCAGGGGATCAGCAAGAGTCACCCAAGTGTAAAAAGGCCAAGAATCAAGAATGAGATAGTCTGGGCATCTGATGAGGAAGTGAGGTAATACTGAAGGAAAGATCGTGGAAATAGAAGTTCTAGTGGGACGAAGAAGGGGAAAGCCCTAAGACCAGATCAAGAGACTGCATTCCAGCTGACACGAGACAGAAAGGAATCGAGGAAAGGAAGAAACACAACAAAACATCTGGAAAAGGCTCATTAAAATCAGCGACCCCGACTAAGGATCAGGCTGAGATGAAGGAACAAAGGAAGTCCTCGACAATAAACAAGGGGCCACGAATGGTCACGCCAACCAATACCTCAGCTTGGAAACTGGCTCTATTCTTTCCAACCCTTCTTGTACGAAACATTTATGCTGAAATGAAAACAAAAAGGGAGAGACAAAAGGGATGGCAAAGCTACGAACAACAATGCATGGAAATTACGACTGCGAGTTACACCGTAATTACAACAATTCTCAGTAGTATTTGAATCTCCCAGACCACCCCACCCCCTTCCCCGTCTTCAGCTTCAGTTTTCATGAACTGGAACCGGGCCAGCTGCCGGCTGAATACCAGATTCTTCGTCTGTCTTACTTACACGGCAGGAAAAAGGAAAACACCAGTTTTACACAAATAATTAGGCTGAGCAGACTACATTGCTGATTTCATATCCTTTCGGGCGTCGCTTGTGAAATAAATTCCCCAATATTAATTTCTAAACATTCTAACGAACTTGGTCCATTCACACAAATAAAATATTTTTATATATCTTATTTTTTCGTTCATTGCAAAGGCTAGACTGGGCTTGGGGCATTTAGACAGCATCAGTCTATTAACTAAGACCAAAGCACTATGTGAGGAAAGGAAAGGAAAATCTTTTTAAGGGGGAATTTCACCTCCTGTTTTAGAATGGCAAAAGGAAACCATATCACTGCACATAAACCTGTGTCCAATATCAAAGTTGATTTAGACAAATAAAAAATCCGCCGAAGATTCTCCGGCGCAATCGAGTTTTCTGAACAGCCGCTACAGCGTATAATCAAGGCCACCGAAAACAGATCCATCTTTCGGTGGTCCTCGGTATAATGCTGTATGAGCCGCGGCCCATGAAACTTTAACCACGGCCCGGTGGTAGCCTGTTCTATATCGTTGCCAAAAGCACGATTATGGCTAAATCGAACATTAAATAAGATAAAAACTACTGAGGCAATTTGGTATGTTTGATGACTGCAGGCTGGATGATCAACATACCAATTTGCAGCCCTCTAGCCTCAGTAGTTAATATATCATTTAAGGTTCAAGTTAGCCATAATCGTGCTTCTGGCAACGATATCTAAGGATAGGCCACCACCGACATGCGGTTAAAGATCTGAGGGCGGACAGAAAAAGTGCTGACAGAATAAAGTGCTGACGGACAGACAAAGCCGGCACAATAGTTTTCTTTTCCAGAAAAAAAAACACACACACACACGAAACACTCAGATACAAAACATGATTCCTCAGTGTCCAAAGAAGTAAAAGGAACTACAAAGAACCACACACACATACACACACACATACACACGACGCGACCGTAAAAGTCCGCGCTGCGAAGAAAAAAAAGAAACGTACAATCAGGATTGAACTCATCACTCACCGGGTGACATCAATAAGAATGCACAAGAAAAGGAGGAGAAACAAAATAACGAAAGGAGGGGGAAAGGAACGATTATAAAAAAAGAAGTAATCGCTCAATTAGGAGATGAAGGGGCTCGGCTTCACTGGTATGGTTGCAAAGGAAGATTATAATGAAATTTGTATCAATCTCTCTCTCTCTCTCTCTCTCTCTCTCCCCTGCAACAGATCAGAGAACAGCGTGTGGCTCGCCTTATCTTCTTGAGTTTTATTGAATAGTGCAGGGCACGCGACCCTAAATACACGATATGAAGACTAAAACCATCTTTCCTTTTCAAGCCGTGGGGCATTCTGATTTCTAAGTAACTACATCACAAGTGTATGCGGGTTTGTGACTATATAATATATACACACATACATATACAGATATGCACAAATAAACACACACACACACCCACAATTATATATATATATATATATATATATATATATATATATATATATATATATATATATATATAGAGAGAGAGAGAGAGAGAGAGAGAGAGAGAGAGAGAGAGAGAGAGAGAGAGAGAGAGAGAGAGAGAGAGACTGCAGGTATTACATAGGTTAATTTATCTTCGTATTCATATATAAACATTTTAGTTGTTCATTCATTAAAGAATATAAAAACATTGGAAAATACAATTACCAGTCACAACAATGCCCTTTATCTTATTAACAACCAGAAAATATTGATGAACAAAAGCACAATTCAGAAAGTGCAGCATAATTAAGAGAGGTATGATTCCAGTAAACACACACATACACATACACACACACACACACACACACACACACACACACACACACACACACACACAATCGCTATGGAAAACAGCGCGTCTGAAGTATCGTTAGTCTTTGTGCGGTACAATAATAATACCAAGTTTACTTTCATGAGAAGAGCAATGCAATGTCATAGAATTTCTTGTTTAGGTTAGTCATTCTTAGGTTACTAGCCTTCCTCCCTGTGTCAGGCTAAGGACACGACAATGATCCGAGTTGCCTAAATCTAGCTATGCAACCGCGAAAAAACAATTGAGAGAACTAATGGCCTTGTCTATTTAAATACTGAAGACCGTGATTACAACTTTTATTTATTACCCTCGTTGATATTTTAATTTCCTATCTTTTTATTTGATAGTTGACGCAATGCATCACTACCCTACATCAATTAACCTTTTATCTTACTCATTTATTTACATTTTTATCTGTTTATTTATTAATTTATCATTTTTTCGTTTATAATAACTGATCTCCTCAATCTACATTTCCTACTATCTTCTGTGACTTTCAAATGAACACCATATTCTTTGGAAGCTTGAATTTCAAGTCAATATCCCCAGTAGGTTCGTTCCATATGAACTGGGGGGTTTATCATCTGAATAATAATAATAATAATAATAATAATAATAATAATAATAATAATAATAATAATAATAATAATAATAATAGTTACCAATCGATACTTGTGACCCCCAGATCCACAGATATACTTGTTAGTTTTCTGTAAAAGGAAACTATTGTGCCGGCTTTGTCTGTCCGTCCGCACTTTTTCTGTCCGCCCTCAGATCTTAAAAACTACTGAGGCTAGAGGGCTGCAAATTGGTATGTTGATCATCCACCCTCCAATCATCAAGCACACCAAACTGCAGCCCTCTAGCCTCAGTAGTTTTTAATTTATTTAAGGTTAAAGTTAGCCATAATCATGCGTCTGGCAACGCTATAGGTACCAACAACACAGGCCACCACCGGACCGTGGCTGAGTTTCATGGGCCGCGGATAAGACTTTCATGGGCTGTGGCTGACGCCACCACCGGAAGGTGGCTGAGTTTCATGGGCCACGGCTGAAAGTTTCATACAGCATTATAAGCTGTACAGAAAACTCGATTGCGACGAAGAAACTTCGGCGCATTTTTTATATTTTTTTAATGCTCAACTTACTTCTTTAAAGGCATATGTCACATACACGCATACAGCGACGCGTGTAAAGTAGTATCAATACGCACAAAGGCACATCAATCATCAACCAATAAAACGCTGTTAAAAGTACGAAACCTAAAATCCCTTTCTCCCAAAACCTCAAAGCAAATGCACAGAAACTATTCTGTCCCACAGGATGTTGTGAAGTTGGGACTTCAGAACTTCGAGCGAAAATGCAATGCATTACTACCTTAACACTATTCGCCTTGCTTTTTAATACATTTCTATCTATTTACCTGTTTATTAATTTATTACTTTTTCTTTTTTAATAAGTGGGATCTCTTCTTTCTGTATTTCCCTTTACTTCCTCTTGCTTCTTCCTAATGAACACCGCAATATTCTTTGGAAGCTTGAATTTCAAGTCAGTGGCCACTGTGGTGGGCTTGTTCCATATGAATAGGTTTCATCTACTCAATAATAATAATAATAATAATAATAATAATAATAATAATAATAATATATTCTTTGGAAGCTTGAATTTCAAGTCAGTGGCCCCTGTGGTGGGCTTGTTCCATATGAATAGGTTTCACCTACTGAATAATAATAATAATAATAATAATAATAATAATAATAATAATAATAATAATAATAATATATTCTTTGGAAGCTTGAATTTCAAGTCAGTGGCCCCTGTGGTGGGCTTGTTCCATAAGAATAGGTTTCACCTACTCAATAATAATAATAATAATAATAATAATAATAATAATAATAATAATAATAATAATATATTCTTTGGAAGCTTGAATTTCAAGTCAGTGGCCCCTGTGGTGGGCTTCTTCCATATGAATAGGTTTCACCTACCCAATAATAATAATAATAATAATAATAATAATAATAATAATAGATTATAATAATAATAATAATAATAATAATAATAATAATAATAGATTCACAATTTCGTGAAAAACACCCTGAGTAATTTAACACTGATGAGAAACACCGTTCAGGTGTTCGAAAGTCTTTGGTTCATTTTACATAGCAATATATTTACTATATAATTGTGGATTTTTATTACTCCAGTAATAATAATAATAATAATAATAATAATAATAATAATAATAATAATAATAATAACATCCAAGAATGTATTTCACCTCCTCTCTCTCTCTCTCTCTCTCTCTCTCTCTCTCTCTCTCTCTCTCTCTCCCTCGTTTCAATACGACCGAATAAATAAGTAAAATAAAAGTAAAGTACCTCAATTTCTTTGCAGAAGGATCAGAAGAACGCGATTTTTCCGCAAGGGGCGGGGAGATAAATGGAGCAATTAAACACAATAAAAAAAGCCGAATAATCACACCAGAAAATATCGAATAAAACGCGGCAGTCGTCCACGGAAATCCAAAGGGGGTCGCGAGAGAGAGAGAGAGAGAGAAAAGAACAGGATGATAATCCGCACAAGACGGGGCAAATGGAAGGAAATATTGCTTTCACTTTGTCGTTTCGTGAAATGATGAAGGCGACTGGAGACGCCTGCTGAAATTTCATAGGAAGCCGGCGATGACTAACAATGTGAATTGCTTTTAATTAAATAAAAAAAGGCTCGCAGTTATACTGGAGATACGTGAGAAACATCTACGCGTGGCGTTCATCATTTGATTCAACAATTAAAGAATGAATGTGAGTTTAATTATTGTCTTTTTTCATCTCTGGAATTTCCCCTATAATATACATATATATATATATATATATATATATATATATATATATATATATATATGCATGCTTATATAAATTATACACACAAACACACATATATATGTGTGTACATAAATTATACACACACATACATATATACATATATATATATATGGCAGTAATCAACACACAATCACGTGTAGAACAGAAATAAATTTCTGACTCACATCGGGATCGAACCCAGGTCTCTCAATTGAAAGGCAAGGACGCTAGCAACTGAACCACACAGGTGATAAAAGCAGTTGGAACCTAACAACCACTGTACCTAAAGCTTTTACCTGGGCAGGTACTTAGGTTCCAACTCTTCTTTTTTGACTTGTGTGGTTCAGTTGGTACCGCCTTGCCTTTCAATTGAGAGACCTGGGTTCGATCCCGATGTGAGTCAGAAATTTATATATACATATATGTGTATGTGTATATATGTATGTGTGTGTGCGTGTGTACCCTAGAGAGGAAACAGTAGTTACCGAAATACAACGCTAGAAATTCTACTCTCTTTCACGTTGTTATGGGAAACCTTTAAATTACATATATACATATATATATATATATATATATATATATATATATATATATATATATATATATATATATATATATATTTTATTTATACAGTATATATAATATATATACTATATATATATGTATATATATATATATATATATATATATATATATATATATATATATATATATATATATATATTATATAATTATATATATACACATACAAACACACATACATACAGATATATATATACAGTATATACATATATATTTTTATATATATATATATATATATATATATATATATATATAACAAAATACCAAAAACAATAAAGAAAGAAAGAAAGAAAAAAACACACACAAAATGACGGGCAACCCTAAATCTTCAGCCGGTTTCTTTACCTTGAAGCCACGAGCCGAAAGGAGAATGAGGTCCCGCCCCCCCCCCCCATTAAAAAAAACGCAAAAAAAAAAGAAAAAAGAAAAAAAGAACAAAGAAGAAGAATAAGAAATGGAAAAGTGTTAAAAGTGCCAACAAGAAGATTATTCACACCTTACGCTCCAATGACGTTCCTTCTCCTGACATCTAAAAGCCTTTTCCCCCGTGGCTTCGTGGACCACTATTTCACATTTATTCCTGACAACCCCCAGATTTCGGGGATTAAAACCTTCCGTCTTCTTTTGTGTGTGTGTGTGTGTTTGTGTACGTAAGTACGTGCGTGGGCGTTTGCGTGGCTACTTGTGCATGTACGTGGGCGTACACACCCATCAAGCACGAATGGGTGGGCGGCGTCAATAGCTCAGGCATCTTCTGAAGGAGGTTTGGCTTCGTGATTCCCCTTTCATCTGCCTGATCGGCTGCTGCTTCCTTTATGTCTCTACGTTGAGCTTCAATACATTTTTTTTTTTATGTGAAATATAAAAACATATTCTAATTCCTCTTTATAAAATGTGTAACAAAGATATTTTAACCACTCTTTATAGAATATGTAACAAAGGTATTTTAACTACCTTTATAGAGCATGTAACAAAGATATTTTAACACCTCCTTATAAAATATGTAACAAAGATATTTTAACCACTCTTTATAGAATATGTAACAAAGATATTTTAACACCTCTTTATAAAACATGTAACAAAGATATTTTAATCACTCTTTATAGAATAAGTAACAAAGATATTTTAACACTTTATAAAATATATAACAAAGATATTTTAACCCCTCTATAACATATACATATAAGAAGATATTTTAACCCTTCTATAACATATACATATAAGAAGATATTTTAACCCCTCTATAACATATACATATAAGAAGATATTTTAACCCCTCTATAAACATATACATATAAGAAGATATTTTAACCCCTCTTTATAAAATATAAGAAAAAAACATACTTAACTCCTCGTTATAAACTATAAAAATGAAAAAAGATATTTTAACCCCTCTTTAGAAAATACAAAAACAAAAGATATTTTAAATGCCCTTTAGATACTATATATAAAAAAAGATATTTTAACCCATTTTCATAAAACATGTAACAAGATATTATAATCCCTCTTTATGAACTATAAAAAAATAAATGTTAACCCCTCTCGAGAAACTATAGCAAAAAAGGATATTTTAAACCCTCTTTAGAAACCATAACAAAATAAAGATATTGTAAGTCATCTTTAAAAACTATAACAAAAGAAGATAATTTGATCTCTATTTACAAAATATAAAAAAATGGTATTTTAACCCCTCTTTAGAAACTATAAAAAAGAAAAATGATATTTTAATTCCTCTTTAGAAGCTAAAAAAAAGAAAGGATATTTTAACTCTTCTTTATGAAACATAAAAAAAATTTAACCCCTTTTTAGAAACTATAAAATAAAAGAAACTATACTGTTAACACACACACACACACACACACACACACATATAATATATATATATATATATATATATATATATATATATATATATAATATATATATATATATAAAGACAATTTAACCCCATTTTATGAAATACAACACAAAAGATATCTTAACCATTTAACCTCCCTTTAGAAAGTATAAACG
>JANJGK010006769.1:25000-35160 GCA_039081455.1 Macrobrachium rosenbergii
TGTTAAAATTCAGTTGTAAACACACGAGAAATTTGCCAAATACCATCACATAAAAACCAGAAAAATTTACAATAATCCAAGAAACACCATCCTTCCCTAGTCCCTAGTCGCAAACGATCGTAAAATGCTCACCAGATACTTTATACTATAAATTCTGAACCGTTACCAACCCAAGAGTCAACCAACTTTAACCTGTAAATTCTGAACGTTGTGAACGCAAGAGTCAACCAACTTTACAATGTAAATTCTGAAATGTTGCGAACCCAAGAGTCAACAACTTCACATTATAAATTCTGGAACGTTACCAACCCAAGAGTCAACCAACTTCACGTTATAAATTCTGAAAGAGTCAACCAACTTCACATTATAAATTCTGATATGTTACCAACCCAAGAGTCCACCAACTTCACGTTAAAAATTCTGAAAGGTCAACCAACTTCAATTATAAATTCTGAAACGTTGCAAACCCAAAAGTCAACCAGCTTTATATTGTAAATTCTGAAACGTTACCAACCCAAGAGTCAATCAACTTCACATTATAAATTCTGAAATGTTACCACCCCAACAGTCAACCACCCTCATCATTCACTGAAGTTATCGCTTCCTGAAAGTGGGCATCGCTGCCAACATCTGTTACCCACAATCACCGAATCTGCTTCTTCCTAAGAATCGAATGTCATTCTTAATAGAGAAAACTCACCCATAATCTCTCTTTTCTCAGTGACAGAGTCTGAGTTACCTATTTGTGCATTTCGTCGTCTTAACAGATATAAAAATAGGATATTATTTCGAGAAATAATTAAATATGAGGCGAATATGTCATTTTTAATAGAGAAAGCTCAGCCTGTAATCTCTCCTTTCGCAGTGACAAGAGTCCGAGTTACCTATTTATGCATTTCGTTTTCTTAAAAGAAATAAGTATACCTTAGTTTTACCAGACCACTGAGCTGATTAACAGCTCTCCTAGGGCTGGCCCGAAGGATTAGACTTATTTTACGTCGCTAAGATCCAATTGGTCACTTAGCAACGGGACCTACAGCTTAAAAGATATAAAAATGGGATATCATTTCGAGAAGAATAATTAAATACGAAGCGAATCTGTCATTTTTAATAGAGAAAACTTAGCCTGTAATCTCTCTTTTTCGCAGTTGCAGAATCTGAGTTATATACCTAATTACGCACTTCGCTCTCTTAATAAATATAAACAGGTTATAATTTCGAAAAAATAATTACATACGAAAGCCTCTCTTCTAAATGCACGCTCGACACGTGGGTTTGGTATTCCCAATGGAACCAAAAGAAGTTAAATGAGGGTACATTCGGGGCATGCAAATCGCTGAATAGATTATAATCGCACTAAATTTACATCCATGAAAACTAGATAAATTCTAATCGTTGTAATTATAATTATCATAATACAATATGAAAAGCACCCTTTCTCTCGATAAAAAACATTTTTTTTTCCCCGAATTGCATGCAAATGATTCTTCTATTCTATGAATGCTTTAAAAATATTTAATGATCAGAGAGAGAGAGAGAGAGAGAGAGAGAGAGAGAGAGGAGAGAGAGAGAGAGAGAGAGAGAGAGAGAGAGGAGAGAGGAGAGAGAGAGAGAGAGTAAACATTCGCATAGAAAACACTCCTAGTTCAGCATCTAGGTAAACAGGCAAATAAACAAATTCATATATATGACAAAAGTACAAAGGAAAACACATTTATAAGGTTATGGATGGAGTGGTTACATCAGATGACTCTTGAATTCCCAATATCCACAAAGGTTCAGTGAGGTATGAAGTCAGGTGAGTGGCCTCTTGAGCTGTGGTTTCACCATACAATCATCTAATAGTTCATGTTGTAATCGAAAGAGATTAAGTAACCAGTTCCTGAAGCGTCATTAAGCAAATCATGCATTGCACACACACACACACACACACACACACACACACACACACACACACACAGGAAGCATCTCGACTATTACTGCTATATTCCAAAGTTTTTAGAACTCAAAGGAATATACCCTCATGGTAATACAGAAAATGGAAAACTTTAAACCAGTTTCTTTTACCATAAGGGCCCTTTCCCATGTTCTTAATTCTGGAATATTAAGTACTTCTGTACCATGTCATTCCCGGGAATTCATATTTGCAAAAAAAAAAAAAAAAAAAATAAAAAATATAGAGTAAAATTCACACAGCGTTATAGAAAGTTGGGGACATTACAAGTTTTTACAAAGTTGCTAAGTTCTCTGAGCGGCCATATTTTGTTGCCTTAATATACCACGGCCTTCTAAAATACTGATTTAAATAACTGAAGGTAAATTCATTACACTTCCTTGTTCTCTGCTAATCTGATTTTTTGTTTTATTTCTATTCTGATACTTGTTACACTGTAATGGGCGAAGAGAATACGTACAAGGAAATCACCTATGAAAGGCTTCGTTTTATCATGAAAGAAGGTAAGGAACCCATTCAAATTCTAGGCATAAGGAGGCCCACTAAGAAAGCAAAAATAACCGTTACATACAAACCCCAAACATGCTATGATTGCTAATGACAATGCGCTAGGTTTATCGCAGGCAAAGGAATGTATAGTTAAAGCACTTTTACTTAAAAATTACGAAATTTGATTTTTTTAAATTACGAAAATTGATTTTTTAAAAAAATTACAAAAATCGATTTTTTTAAATTTACGGAAATTGGTTTTTTAACTTGAATTTTGAAAAAATCAAAATTTTAAGCTAAAAATTCAATTTTCGTAATTGTAATTAAATGGTATTTGTCACTGGAATTGAAAAGATTAAGAGTTGTGAGCAGATATAGGTTCACCCGAAACTTCAAAATCTCTGACGTGTTGATCCAGTGAATTTTGTTCTTGAGCACCTTGAAACTGTTTGAATGATAACTGCTCGGAAGTATTAAATTCCAAGTGGCTTGAAGCGGAAAGGGTTTATATCAAGGGGAGACAATCTTGTAAAACGTAGGAAAAGAACAATTAACAAGAATAAAGGCGTAATTGCAAACGCAACAGCAACAAGTAAATAATCTATTTGTGCGACAAGAAACAGCCATCACAGAATAATGAAAATTAGCAAACCGCAGAAACTATTAACCACGCCAAATACAACGTACAAAATATATGGTTAAGTGTTGAGAGAGTATTAGAATGAACGAAGGGCCTCTTCACACTTGAAAAGAACATTCCATTCCACTCAATTTCTTTCAATCACATTACAATCCAATGCACACTTCACTTCCATAGAGGAGAGTTGGTTAAACAGTCCGTTTGTATAAGCAATATATATATATATATATATATAATATATATATATATATATATATATATTATATATATATATATATATATATATATATATATGTATGTATGTATGTATGTATGTATATATATAAATACATACATACATACATACATACACACAACTAGTACTAGTACACCCAGTACCTGTGGTTTATGTTGTGTATGAGTAAAATAAATCGTATTTGGACACGACTAAAAACATTAAACTCAGAATTCTGCAAAGTTCCAATTTCTCACCCCAGAAACTACTTTTTATCAGCTGTAAAAATAAGTTTTGTAAAGATAAGTTTTCAGAGTAACGAGCCGCGATAACTCGTTTCAATGTGTTATATAATTTAACACGTTCCGAACTCAAGCTACTATTTCGCGAACTTCGAACTTGCATCGTTATTTCATATTTCTAGGGTTCTTGTTTCAAAAATTTCGAGAAGATACTTCGCCCTAAAATGGAGAAGCACGATCATGGCTAACTTTACCCTTCAATAAGATAAAAACTACTGAAGCTAGACGACTGCAATTTGGTTGTTTGATAACTGGAAGGTGGATGATCAACATACTACTTTGCTGCCCTCTATCCTCAGTAGTTCTTAAGATCTGAGGGCGGGCAGGTAGAGTGCGGACGGACAGACAAAGCCGTCGCAATACCTTTCCTTTACAAGTAAGTGTACCTTAGTTTTACCAGAACACTGAGCTGATTAACAGCTCTCCTAGGGCTGGCCCGAAGGATTAGACTTATTTTACGTGGCTAAGAACCAATTGGCTACTTAGCAACGGGACCTACAGCTTATTGTGGATCCGAACCACATTACAGCGAGAAATGAATTTCTATCACCAGAAATAAATTCCTCTGACTCTTCATTTTCAAGCCGGCCGGAGACCCGAACTCGGGCCTGGCGAGTGCCAGCCCACAGCTCTACCGGCTCGCCCAACGAAGAATTCTTTTCCTTTGCAGAAAACTAAAAAGGCACTATGGGATTCCAAAATGGAGACCCTATCGCGAAAAGGCATTAATATAGATACTAAAATTAAAGCCTTAACATTATAAAGCAATGAGTAAGCAGAGGGAACAACAACATAATAAGTCGTCAGTGAATCTAAACGGAACTGGAAAAAACATACCACGAAAACCAGTTTTAAGACTTCCGATCGAAAAACATCACTCCATGGTACAAGAAACCAAGAACTGACGCAAAGTATACAACGAATTATTGTTAATCATTGCAAACATTATTTACCCGTGATTCCTGTAAGTTAAGGGCTTTCGTTAGCAGCGCAAGGCATGACTCGATAACAAGACAAGATCTCAGTCCGAGACAAACGAGATAGGACAAACAGAGCGAGTGTACACAACATGACTGGAACGAGATGAGATGCTCCGGGCTGGATGCTGCACCAGTTACGTATCCTGCGAGGCAAGGATGTATTAAGTGAGGAGATAGCCATGGTGGCCCCTCTCTCTCTCTCTCTCTCTCTCTCTCTCTCTCTCTCTCTCTCTCTCTCTCTCTCTCTCTCTCTCTCTCTCTCTCTCTCTCTCTCACATCTCTTCTCTTCTCTATCACTCACTTCATTTCTCTCTCTCTCTCTCTCTTAACTTCATTTACATCACCTCTTCTCGCTTCACTTCTCTCTCAGTCTCTCTCTCCCACATCTCTTTTCTGTACCACTCACTTCACTTCATTTCTCTCTGTCACTCACTTCACATCTCTCACTATCACTCCACTTCAGGTCACATCTCTCTCTCTCTCTCTCTCTCCACATCTCTTCTCTTTTCTATCACTCATTTCACTTCTCTCTATCACTCACTTCACCTCACATCTCTCCCTATCACTTCACTCTCTCTCCATCACTTCACCTCACATCTCTCCCTATCACTTCACTTCACGTCACTTCCCTCTCTCTCTCCACTTCACTTCCCTCTCTCTCTCTCTCACTTCACTTCACTTCACTTCACTTCACGTCACTTCCCTCTCTCTCTCCACTTCACTTCCCTTCTCTCTCTCTCTCACTTCACTTCACACACTCTCTCTCTCTCTCTCTCTCTCTCTCTCTCTCTCTCTCTCTCTCTCTCTCTCTCTCAAGCCGTTAGCACCACCTGTGAGAACACGGTGTAAACAATGGCAAGTCAACAGCAGATATTAGACTATAACTCTCCATCAAGATGAGCGATACGTGTGCGTGTGTGTGTGTGTGTGTGTGTGTGCGTGTGTGAAGGCAACCAAAGGAAGGAGATCCAGTCTAAATGATAAAGAAGCAGCATCCAGCGTGATGCAACCTAACCTCCCAGGTACTTCACGTAAGTAATGCACTGTTCTGAAAGTATATATATATGTATTTTTATAGGAACCTTATCCCACCGAATGCTGAAATCCTGTAAGGTGTAATGTGAATCTTGACATCTACAAGTTTGCCTAACAAGTTCCACTGACATATGCTGACTTGACAAGATATTGAAATATATAAAGAAAAGGACTACTAGATCTTGTATATATATATATATATATATATATATATATATAATATATATATATATATAATATATATATCTATATATATATATATAAGCAAATAGAAAGATAAATAAATAGATAGATTTATGTGCGTATATGTGTATGTATTCTATGGCACCAATCCGTGGAAGTAGTTACAAGGCTTCTTCACATGAGCAGCCTTGCACAAAGGCAATTCGTGAAAAGTGGCATGGCTGTGGTACACACACGAGATTCTTCGATAACTTTCCGCTGCCGTTAATTCACAAACTGGTTGCCACAAATGTCAAAGCAAATAACGATACTGTCCCCGTCAAGGATTCTTGTGGGGCGAGAAATTACATAAATCCCTCCTCCATCGAAGATGATATTCCACAAGATCTTGAATGCAGAGTATTGGACGCAGAATTTCTTAGAATATTCTTTGGACTTGTTAACCTTGTTACTTCCACTGTTTTCATTCGGTCCATCTCGCAGAATCTCTTGCTGAAACATCAGCATGAGATTCCCTAGACATAAAACTTCACTTCAAATTAATCATTAGCATTTCAGCATCCATCAAAGCAGGCGTTCTTGTCAGGAGCATCTGACTAGTAGGAAAGCATCCCACAGTGCCACGCCAAACCGTAGATTATCCACCACCAGACATGAATGTCACTTTTCTGTCAACTGTCAATTTTTTCTCCAGTCTCGTCGTTTTCTGTACTGACGGTTGCCACAGACCTGTCAGACGGAACTACGAACTTCATCTCTTGATTGTGAAATCTGAAGGAGACTGGCTCTGGAAGACGTTGACTTACAGAAATTAATTGCGGCGTGATTAATAGTTTGTAGCGCAAAATTTTCGTGACAGAGTGGTGACTGATTTGGAAATTTCTCTCTCTCTCTCTCTCTCTCTCTCTCTCTCTCTCTCTCTCTCTCTCTCTCTTATATGGCACTGTATAAATCAAAAGAACCGCGGCACCAATCCCTCACCAAAAAAAGCAAAAAAAAAAAAATAAAAATAAATAAATAAAAATAATAAATAACCAAATAAAATAACCAATAACCAAATGAAAAAAATACAAATAAAATCACAAAAATAATACTAAAAAAAACCCTACACAAGTTTGTTTTGTGCGTGACAACTCCACCGTCAGCAGAAATGGAAATGGATTCGCAACCGCTGATGGATAAAAGCGTCGAGTCTCCTTTGGCGGAAGCGTTCGGCATTCCAATACACCTCGCGGTTTTCCGTTCTGACTCTTTGTGTATCGACGAATATTCCACCTTCGCCAATATGAACGCATCTTCTACGCGTTCCTCTTTCTCTGCTGGATAGCTCTCTCGCCCGTACGTAGTTTCTAATATTTTTATGTTTATTTATATACTATAGTATATGATGTTATAGTATATATTTAGTGTAGTATGTTCGTATATGCTATAGTGCATATGTACTATAGTCTGCTAAGTAAAGGACAAGAAGTCGAAAGGCCTTGCAGTACTCCATTTTTTTTCCTTCGTGGATTTTGTTTTTACTTATATATTCGTCAGGTTCCATATTTTCGTGATTCAGTTATACATATACTATAGTATATATGCTAGGGCATATATATACAAGAGCATATATGTTATACTATATGCATACTATAGTTTATGTTACAGTATATATATAATATATATATATATACACAAACACACGCACATATATATATATATATATATATATATATATATATATATATATATATATATATATATATATATATTATATATATATGCTACAATGCACACTATATTTTATATGCTTGGGAAAAGCGAAAACGAGTATAGTGCTGTATGAGCCGCGGCCCATGAAACTGTAACCACGGCCCGTGGTGGCATGTCCCACATCGTTGCCAGAGGTACGATTGTGGCTAACTTTAACCTCAAATCAAATCAAAACTAATCAGGCTAGAGGGCTGCAATTTGGTATGTTGATGATTGGAGGGTGAGGATCAACACACCAATTTGCAGCCCTCTAGCTACAGTAGTTTTTAAGATCTGAGGGCGGACAGAAAAAGTGCGGACAGAATAACGTGCGGACGGACAGACAAAGCCGCACAACAGTTTTCTTTCACAAGAAACCTAACAAGAACCTAGATTAAACAGAGATCAATTAACTTTCCAGCAAAGAACTTGCACCAAAGTCTTTCATTTAAAATAAATAATAATTTCCTAACTATTACCTCAATAACATTAAAAAGAAACAAGAACCTAAATTAAATAAGAGATCTAAACAACTTTCCTGCGAAAAACTTTTACATACAACAACAGTAACAGATACATTCTAACTGTTAACTCACAAGCCCACAGAATACTGACTACCTTCCCTAATTGCTAATTTAATAACTCGCAAAATACTGAATATCTTTATGACTATCACATTTTCAAATGAACAAACTGGTCATTTATCGTTTAAATAATTTCTAAAAAAAAAAAATGGAATTGTTCATCTTCCGCCGTTTGTTACGTAACAATAGTGCTATAATATTTCCTACTAATTATTCGAAGACTTTGTTCATCTTCCGCCGTTTGTTACGTAACAATAGCGCTATAATATTTCCTACTAATTATTCGAAGACTTTAATCACTAGTAATTATGGCCGTTGTGAATGTAGCATCACACCCATTATAACAGCCATTATCATTACTCTTAATCACTTTCTTTTAATCACAATTACTAACATTTCATTAGATGAGCCTCTTAACGGCGTGAACAGAAATTTCAACAATTGAACTGAATATAGAATTTAGGCCAAAGACCAAGCACTGGGACCCGTGAAGTCATTCAGCGCTGAAACGGAAATTGACAGGGAAAGGGTTTGAAAGGCGGAACAGGAGGAAAACCTCGCAGCTACGCTATGAATAAATTGCTAGGAGAGGGTGGAAAGCCAAATGGGAAAAACAGAATATGAAAGGAGGTACAGTAAAAGAACGAAAGGGGTTGCAGCTAGGGGCCTAAGGAAGGCACGCTGCAAAGAACCTTAAGTAATGCCTACAGAGCACCGCATGAGGTGCACTGACGGCACTAACCCCCCCTACGGAGAGGCATTTGCTCTGTTGCACGATTGCCTAATATAACAGAGTTTACGAAACAATCTTCAAGAGCAGCTAAACTGAAATGACCAAAGTCACACGCTGTCACAATACTATTCATCAGTGTTTCTTAAGCATGATGAATTTCTCTGTAACAAACTTTTAATGACAAAGTCTCACAAAAGTGTAAATGTTTTCCAACTGGCAAGGAGAGGAAGTACTACACTGCCCTAATTGGAAGACTGCAGTATCTGCAAAAATACAAAACTGAGAAAAATGGTAAATACTCCTTGCCTTACTACTGATGTTGCAGCTACTGCAAATGGGACCCCTAAATACACGTGGAAAGCATTGAAGAATCATCCTGAAACTGCAGTAACTTGTGTATTAGTGTTTCACGAGCCAGTAGGTGGCATATCTCAATTTCGAAAATTTTGCAGATACTGCAGTTTTCCGTTTTAGAGCAGTATTCACAGGTGTTTCTCAAGCTTTATGAATTTCTCTGTAACGAACTTTACATGACAAAGACTCCTTTCCAACTGGCATGGAGAAGTACTACACTCATTGAGATAATATACCACTATGCCTTCCTAGGACAGCATTACCTAAAAACTGTGCCGACTATTACCAATTAGGAAATAGTATGCTCTTTTCGCAAGACACGAGATAGATAAGAGTATCCATCTGAGAGACGATATTTCCTTGCCAAAGGGTTCGCAACCCTTCCAATACGCACCACTTTGTCTTGAGATGAGGTGCATTAAAATCTCAGGCCACTGGCAACAGTGTCCAAGTAGTATGTCTTACTTCTACTGTAACAGAAATCAATTTCAAATGGCTGACCTGATTGCACAAGCACACACACACACAAACACACCCACACACACACACACCACACACACACACACACACACACACACACATATATATATATATATATATATATATATATATATATATAAACAAATACACATCTTCACAAATATTCTAAACATACGATTTAATGACCTTAATTATAAAGCCTCTCTCTCTCTCTCTCTCTCTCTCTCTCTCTCTCTCTCTCTCTCTCTCTCTCATATATATATATATATATATATATATATATATAATATATATATATATATATATACTATATATATATATATATATAAAGGATGCTTTACTACCTAAAAGGATTGTGCCGACGATTCCATTGGTTTGTAAAAGCCTTTTCATATTCTCTCTCTCTCTCTCTCTCTCTCTCTCTCTCTCTCTCTCTCTCTCTCTCTCTCTCTCTTCATCATTATCATCATCCGCATCA
>JANJGK010006770.1:0-5000 GCA_039081455.1 Macrobrachium rosenbergii
TTGTTCAAACATTAGTCCCGGGGGACAGAGTTTGGCATAAAAATAAGTCGTTTTGGTCAAACACTTGTTCAGTGCAACAGTTTGTCTCAGGGAAGCTATGAGGCCCCTGGCGTCTTTCTCATTTTGTTCAGTTATAAGATTTTTGGAGAGAACTTTAGAGGAAAAAATGGTGCTCTTGGTTTGAGGCTTTTGGATGTTCGTTGGGAAATCTGAAAAGTATGAATTTTAAGTTGCAATAATGATGGATTCTATTCTTGGTCATTTGAATTTATATTGAAATGTTCTGCAACTAAGTATATGTAACTTGTTTTAATGGAGATTGGTTTGAGCTGCTTTTGTCAATAACTTGAGAGAACCATAACCAAGAAACCTGGTCCCAGACACACATTCGGGCCCTTCAGCGATACTTTTAAATACCCAGATCCATCAGATCAGTTCTGCAATTTCCCCAAGCTTGTTAGAGAATGGACGGTCTTTACACAGGTATTTTCCAATGGGCCGTGTCTATTCCGTCACTGGAATCACAATTTTAAGGAATTTTGTGGGGTTTCCTTGTCGTGAATACCAACCCCGCCATGTACAGGGCAGTATACATAGTGAGTGTTTCATTTTGATTGTACTTTTCGTATGTTAATTCGTTCAAATGGTCTTTTCACTCATGGAGGCTGTGTATTATACAGCCTTAGTTTCTGCGATAGTCACACTGTTTTCCAGTCATACTTGCTTCATCTTGCTATCAGTATCATTCCTGAAAGATTTACTATTCTGTGGGCTTCGTGAAAGATCCAACAGAACGTTTCTATGTCTAGGGTTTTGCAGAGAGAGATTCGCACTGCTTTTTGTGACTATTTGCCCCCCTTCGGTTTGTTTATAAACGCATGGCTATTCTCTCTCTCTCTCTCTCTCTCTCTTATACATCAGAAATTAACTATGAATCTTTTAATAAACCGACGCGAGTTTTATGATCTTATCTGACCTATCAATAGCTTCTACGCTATATCGCCAAAGGAAGGCTCTCGTCTGTCTCAGGTTGAACAGATTGGCAATTTGGTAAGACCACACGAATGATGTTTATAAACTAAAAAGGTCATCAACTCTCACAATGAGTACTGGCAAGGTCCACAGTTGCAGCGTTTCCCCTCAGCAGGAACTTTTGTGGGGGCGTTTCAGACTAGGAACTCTTCCCGCCCCCAATCTCTTCTTCAACTGCCATTAAAAATATAATGACCAGGGTCTTTGATAACCTCAAAATCGAAGGTCTGAATCTCGTGCCCATTTGCTTCTTGCGTTCCTGGTCTTGTCTTGTCAAGGACATCTGCTGCTCGTCATTTGGATTTCGTGCGGAAAGGATATTTTCTAGTCCTGGCGATAGTATATAATCCTGTGACTTTCGCTTTTGCCTTTGGCTATTCACAAATTCTGGTCAGGCAATGTTGGACATTGTGATTGGTAAGTCTTGACGTTGGGCATGTTTAGGATTGCATCTCTCTCTCTCTCTCTCTCTCTCTCTCTCTTTCTCTCTCTCTCTCTCTCTCTTCTTGAGCCGAATGTCATATCCGTTACCACTCAACACCAGACCTCTAAAGGCTGTTGCACGTTTCTGAGCACTCATTTTGGGCTGTGATGCTTTCCAGGATAACTCCTTTTATTATCTGCCATTCATTGTGAGTCGCCAAACCTAAGCATTCGCCGATCGTCAGGGATTTCTTGCCATCGTCAACTAGACGTTAACTACTTGAGTATGAGGTCTAGGTGATTGATCTAGTCTCCTAAGTTCCTGTGGGTCTCCTGTCCCTCTCTCCCCAGACTGCTGGCCTTCTCGTAAGCACATTTGCCCAACACACGAACACACACGCGAGAGAGAGAGAGAGAGAGAGAGAGAGAGAAAGAGAGAGAGAGAGAGAGAGAGAGAGAGAGAGTTAAGCGTATGCATGCTCTGATACTGATAATTATATACTATGCATATTTAGTCTCCTGTTTCAGCTTTTCACAAGCTCAGCTCAGGCTGTGTGTGTGTGTGTGAGAGAGAGAGAGAGAGAGAGAGAGAGAGAGAGAGAGAGGAGAGAGAGAGATGAGAGAGAGAGAGAGGCAGTAGTAGGTCTATGTGCTCTTTTGATTAACTTGGTGAAATAAACTCCGAATATTTCTACAATTTGTTGACGGACGTGGCTCCGTGTTATCAAGCTGTGTTTGTTGTCTAGCATTTTTTGTAAGGTTTGTGTTTGGTGAGGTGAGAGAGAGCTTTCATTGCAATTTCAGTTTTGAAATAGGATTGTATTCTCTTTAGGATGGTGCAGCCTTGGCTTGAGGAGCCATCGTCCAGTCAAGAAGACCCGTGGAAAGGGGGGGGGACTGTGCCATCTCTCAAGACAAGAAGTTTACCCAAAAGCAGCCTCAGTGTCCATACCATTTCTTGTCGGTTTCCAAATCATTTTTCCAAAACGTCTGCTCTGGAGTGTGCTTGCAACCCCAGTGATCCAGTCCCGTTTGCTTGCGTGCAGTCTGTATTTGTCTCATTTGTGATAAATTCCCTTATAAGGCTGTTCAAATTTCCATTGTTCTTTTCAGAGATGACTCAATGGAGTTATTTTTGGTTCAAGTTTTAACTTGATCTTTCTTTTGGATGACTACCGGAAGTTCGTGTCAAGAGCTGGAGTTTCAGTTCAGAGACATTTCTTCTGAAATTTATGACGTTCCCGAACTGCGAGCTCCTGTGTTTCGGGTAAAAAAAGTGTGCCAGCATTTTTGGAAATGGAGATTGAATATGACCATACTTCCACGGGGCCTAGAGAGAGAGAGAGAGAGAGAGAGAGGAGAGAGAGAGAGAGAGAGAGAGAGAGAGAGAGAGAGTGCTTGTTGGTGGGTGGGTTGACGTGTTTAAAATTATACGGATGATATCGTGTTGACGAAGATTGGAAATCTAGGCCGACATTCAGGTGGCTTTGCTCCCTTGTTGTTCGTTGTGGGTCATCTGCTAAATCTTTATTGTGTACTCGAGTATGTAACCTTAATGTATTGAAATATTCTTGTCAGGAATCTCTCTCTCTCTCTCTCTCTCTCTCTCTCTCTCTCTCTCTCTCTCTCTCTCTCTCTCTCTCTCTCTCTCTCTCTCTCTCTCTCTCAGCTGAATTATGACACTGTAACGCAAGTGAGGTTTTTGAAGTGTTAGAGTTCAATATGTAATCCCAGTACATCAGTGACGTAAGCTTATAGGCCTAAGTGAGCGTTTCATATCTTGCGGTGTAGCCTAACATGAATATCTGCGATGAAGTATGAATTTCGTCTTCGTTCACTTTTGTACTCGTACAAGCTATGGAAAGTTGCATTACTGTCTGCACATAGGCCTAAGTATGGTGCTTTAGAAAGCTTAGTTATCAGGCTATCACAAACGATAATTATGCAGTGGGTAGGCGCAGGAAACGTTGGGGGATATAAATAGACGTCGTCATAGCATCTAAATCAGACCGAAAACTGGAATTTACATCTGCCTGATACTAATTAAATGACTGCTTAATAGATTGTCATCTTTACACGGAAGGTGGCGTCGACTGTGGAGCCTTGAATAGTGATAGACATCGGAAGATATTTGCAGCTTTCGAGTTTCAGTTGTCATGAAAATGACGGAGATTTCTCTTTATTTTTCATTGTCCTTTTTTCTCTCCATATATTTTCTCTTGGACAGAAGCTTACAATAACGTTTTGTGAAAAGAAAAAGAGCTGAACAGAAGCATTTTACTGTCAGCCTAATCATGCCAATGGACAGATCCCGATGGCAACCTGTCTTGTAGCAGGATTCGGCTCTCATGGCTCCTTATTTAAACTACTTCAGAGCTTCTCTCTCTCTCTCTCTCTCTCTCTCTCTCTCTCTCTCTCTCTCTCTCTCTCTCTCTCTCTCTCTCTCTCTCTCCAAGTTGCTCAAGAGCTTGATTTCTCTCGCTCCATCCTTTGTTCCACGTTTTGTCTTGATTAATTTAGTATTCTATCAGGAAAATAAAAGAAAATACCTGTTCCACGAAGCTCCTAGCTTAGTGGATAGTCATTAGTTTTTTTTTTTTTTTTTTTTTTGCATTTAAAGCACTGACATGGTTCTAGTTCCTTGGGTAGATTACGGACCAATCTAGGGCCCCACAGTTTTAGGAGCCTAGTAGCTTATTCCAGTTAGGAGGGCGATTTTCTCTCTCTCTCTCTCCTCGTACTGCAGAATCGTGTACTTTGCTCGCATGGCCCAGTGTCATACTGACCGGCTCTCGCACCAGCGCAAAAGGTTGTTGTAAATCATGATAACTGGGAGCATTTTTTTTTTCCTGTTTTTGGAGCTTGTACTTCGATACGATTTCAGTTTTTGCATTGATAGATCAGAGAACAGAGAATAAGTGCTTATGATATATTGTTCTAGGACCAAAGAATAATTTTTATGGTCTTTCGCGTGCAATTAATGCTATGCATTCTTCTTGTGGCCTCTTCATCCGTTATAGTTTTGGTGAATCATAATTAGTCCTATGTCTCACATGGTGACAGGCCAGTTATTTCCCTAAAGTCGTCTTATATTTGTTCCTTGTGGAGGCAGGCTTGCTCAGAATAATATGCTGTCTGGTGTAGATAGAGTGACTATGGAAAACGCTTTTCTTGTTTTGATTTTTGTTTTATTGTTTTTGTAAGTTTTGTTAAACAGTAGAGCTCTGCTATTTGAAACAGGCGCCATGTAGGCTTAACATGCGCTGTGCTTTCTTTGGAGAGCCTTAGTATGGAAAAGGAGCTGCTGTCATTTTCCTTTTCCCTTCCATTTACTCGTTAAGAACTGACTTGCTCCATTGGAGGCAGTCGGGCCTCATTGCAACCCATGGTGGTTAGAACCTGAGTGAGGGAAGAGCTATGAGGTCTTGGATGGCTGAAAACGAAATTGGAAGGAACTTTCGCATTTCTAAGTGTGGATGAAGAAGCACTCTGGGGCAAACTCCCTTCTTTGTTAGGAATGAGGTGAAGCCATGAATAAGGGAGTG
>JANJGK010006770.1:10000-35151 GCA_039081455.1 Macrobrachium rosenbergii
TTGTAAGTTGGAATGATAACTGATTCCTATTTCCTGATAGACTGATTTCATATTGAAATGTTCTGCAACTAATTATGTGTTACTTTGTTTTAATGGAGAATGGTTTCAGTTGGGTTTGTCAATAACTCGACAGAATCTTAACCAAGAAACCTCTCCCAGCCACATATTCGGGTACTTCAGAGTGACTGTAAAAACCCAGGTCATTCTGATCAGTTCTGTTATTTTCCTAAGCTTGTTAGAGAATGCACATTCTCTATATATAGATAGGGTATTTGTCACTGGGCCATGTCTGTTCCGTTATTGGAAGCACAAATTTCACTTGATTAGGAAACTCTGCCACAGCTTTCCCTGGCGTGAACACCAAGTCAGTGGTGTATGCACAGGGCAGTATGCATGAGTAGTGTTTTCATTTGGATTGCGCTTCTCGTCTGTCGTATGTTCAAATGGTCTATTCACTCAGTGTGGCTGTGTATCAAACAGCCTTATTTTCTGCAGAAATCTCACAATTTTTCAGTTATACCTACATCATCCTGCTTTCAGTATAATTCCTGAAAGGTTTAATATTCTGTGGGCATAGAATCAGACGTTTCTGTGGCTGGGCGTTCGGAGAAAGATTCGTCGTTCCTTCTTAGGACTCTCTGCAGCATTGCTGTATTTGCCCTTCAGCATTTTGATGAACTCGTGGCTATGCTCTCTCTCTCTCTCTCGTAACCAAAGAAGTTAATAATATACCTGGTTTTAATAAACTGACGCGTGTTTGATGAGCTTATCGAACCTATCAACAGCTATGTTGTACCACCAAAGAATAGGTCTTGTCTGTCTCAGGCTTAACAGATTTGCAATTTGGTAAGAATTATTTTCATAAATTGAAAATGTCATCAACTCACACAATGAGTACTGACGAGGTCCACAGCACTATTTCCCCAAAACAGCTGCTTTTGTGGGACCCTGCAAACTGGAAACTTTCCCTAATCTCTTCCTCAGCTACCATAAAAACAAATGACTGGGGTCTTTGTTACCTCAAGAACCGAAGGTCTTAATCGTGAAGCAGCCCATTTGCTTTCTTGGGTTCCTTGTCTTGTCAAGGACATCTGGGTGCTCGTCCTCTGGGTTCCCTACTGAAGAATACAACGTTTTTTTTCATTCTTGTGATATCTAATACGGAGACTTGTATTTACAAATTGTGGTCAGACAGTGTTGAGGTTCCCTCCTTTTCAATTTGGATATTGTGATTGCTGGATTTTGATGTAGAGCAAGTTTATGAACGCGTCTCTCTCTCTCTCTCTCTCTCTCTCTCTCTCTCTCTCTCTCTCTCTCTCTCTCTCTCTCTGTTCAGTACTGGGTTAAGGTAAGCATCATATTGGTAGTGAGTCCACAACATGGGACGATACTTTACTGTCCATTTGTCAGTCTCTCTCTCTCTCTCTCTCTCTCTCTCTCTCTCTCTCTCTCTCTCTCTCTCTCTCTCTCTCTCTCTCTCTCTCGCCGTTCTGGCTTCTCTTACTGCATTGTCATATCCGTTGCCTCTCACACCAGACCTCTAAAGTTGTTGTATGTTTCTGAGCACTCATTTTTGGCGGGGTATCCCTTATTACCTTCCATTCACTGTGGGTGGCTAAACCTCAGCATTGGCTGATTCTTAGTTTCTCAGAAAGGAAGTTTTAATTGTATTTGTCGTAGGTTTCTTGTAAACGACAACTAGACAATAACCACTTCAGTATTAGGTCTTGGTGATCTGGTTTCATAAGTTTCTATGGGTCTGAAGTTTCTCTCTCACCCTAGACTGCTGAAGTCTGTTGCAAGTTTCGTTGATGCTTGGTCGTGTCTAGTGCAGACACGTTACAATCCTGCTTACTGCGTTCAGTGGCAACCCTCCACCTTCTTCAGTCAGGCTATCCTTCTGTCTATTAAAATTCCTCACCTCTCTCGATAGAATGAGTGGCATTAGCACATTGAATCTCCGGACGCTGTTCGTACATCGGGATTTGCTAAGTTTAAGTATTTTTCAAAGGTATTCTTGGTCACGTTTTAACATAACTTTTTCTCGAGTGTCCCTTGTCCATTTTCATGAACCCAGTTCCGTTTTCTAGTCCTCAAAATTCGCATTGTTAAGCCGCTGCCTCTCATACCAGTCTCTGAGGTCTGTTGCAACTTTTATGTTGTCTGCTTTTCCAGTAATGACCAAACCTTAGAGATGGTTAGGGGAATCTAGTCATAACCTTCCGTGGAAGATTTCTTACTGGTCAGAGGTCTTCCACTTGCACAGCTGGAACAATCATCATAACATTGACGGTAATTGGGGCTCAGTCTCAGTCTCCCCCTTTCATTTTACCCTGATCTGGGCAAGATACGGGCACCTCCATTCCACAACTTCCGGTTATGGCTCGATTTCGGCATTTCGCTTGTAAAGGCTCGCTCTCTCTCTCTCTCTCTCTCTCTCTCTCTCTCTCTCAGCTTAGTGAAGATCAGAGGCATGCTGGTTTATAAGTGTTATGTACAGATCGTGTAATGAAGTGAAGATTTGTGTACATCGTAATAACTTGTCCTGTTACTGATTACGTGAAACTGTCAACAGCCCTATATAAATATCAAAAGTTGTGGGAACAATTCTTTTGGATAAGTTTTTTCAGTTTTTGACCATTTTCAGTGCTTGGTCATGTCCTGCTGTTTGATCGTCATGTATTTATGTTGGGCGTTCATTTGACATTGCCTGGAGATTCTCCTTCATCCACTCTGCAGGAATGAATCATTAGTCTGGCTGAAGCTTTTATATCAATTTGTGATTGACTGAATTTTGGAATGTAAGAACATTTTCCCCGGGGGTCTGGAAGTCCAATGACTATACATCTTGTAGGGCTAACTTAGTCCCACACCATCGAAGGTTGGGTCTAGTTTTTCTGTCTGTTTGTCAGTCGCTTTGTCTGTACGTCCGTTGTCCTTCTTGCTTTCACTCAAACTAGTTTGTTTGCTAGTGTTGAGGCTGCAATGGAACATTTGAAAGGTACCCTTTTACATATAATTTTCCAGCATATATTAAACCGTTCTATATATTAAGTTGAATTATACTAAACTCTGCGATCTCTCTCCTCCTCTGGTTTCAAGCTGGTCAAGCCTGTAGTTTAACCCACAGCTCCTTTCACCAGACTGTTGTGCTCTCTTGCGAATCTGAGTAACTCTTCCTGGCGTTATTTATACGGCAGAGGCGTTAGCAGCCTTTACTGGAACCCCCTCTTTTGTTTGCATAGACCGATGCTTGGTCTGCGCAACTCTTGACAATTGACGGTCTTTGTTTAGCAAGAAAGATCTTTTTTCGAGATTTGGGTTGATGTACTTATAGTTTACTAGGCTTCTTCTCTTACAGTGCTTCTCACACTCCAAAGAGCTCTTACAGTACCCCTTGGAATTTTAAGAGATTTTTTGCTGGAGCATTTGACTTTGTAAGTCGTTCTGCTTTGGTCCTGTTAACTCTCACCTGGGGTGACCTCTCTCAGTGGTGGTGCTTCCACCTTCGTTGATTGGAGCTTCTTTCGGTTACTCGGTTTATGCTGTGGCCATTGTAGTACTAGTACACGAATTATCTGGACTATTTGCTTTTTTTTTCTTGGGCCTTCTCTCTCTATCATATCAAAATTTATCTCTGCTGTAGCTGTACCCCATATTACTGTACTCAATGAGAATCTGATATATAAAACCTTTGTCAAAATGTTTTGTCAGAAAAATTACATTGTATTAATACATAATGACATAATTTTATGACTAGGGAATGTCGTCAACATAAATGGGTCCGTCTAATAAAAAGCAAAATATTGCCAACTAGATTTTGGGGTTGTTGCAGTCTAAAAATCGAAATGATTTCAACCATTCTGGGATGATGTCTCCAGCTTCCTATAATAAACTTAGCTTCTTTTGAGCTCATGCTGATATACCTTGAGAAATGTAGCTTCATCTAATTGATCACATCAAGTGTGTCACTGGTAAACAGTTATCTTTCACCAATTAGGAAATCAGATATTCAAAGTTGAATAATTTTTTCAGGATTATTCTCTAATCTGAGGATTCTGAATCCTGATACTTCAGCCGGAATATGTATTTACAGTGTAGAAGTGACTGCATGGAACATCTGTACACGCAAGGACCAGCCTTATCACTATTCGTCAGAACCGCCCAATCTTCTTAAACTAACTCAACTTAACTCGAATCTTTCAAAGATGTACGATGAGCCCTGGAGGGCTATCAATCTTCAACCTGGTTTAAGGTAAGGGAAAACTTTGCTAAGTATTAGTATGCAATATCCCAAGGTAAGGTCAGCTCAGCCCAGGATGAATGACCCAAATGTGACTTGAAGGTAAAGCACCTTATCCAGCTTAGGATAGATTTTGCTGAGAAAGGACCCTAGGATGTTTTGTTAAGGATCCAGGGCATGGTGAATCCTTCCTGAACCAAGCTAGGACTGCATAGTAGATCCTTTGAGAGTTGGCTAAGTAGGAAAGGATGTATTAGTCAGGATGGTAGGTGTTTTGGGAAAGAATAATCTGATCAATCTTGTTTGTCCCAATTTAAGTTACGTTATGGCAAGATAAACTGTGTAGGCTTCAAGCGAAATTGGTCAATAACCTGTACATAAACATCAAGTGAAATTGGTCCATAACCTATTTATAAACATCGTGAAATTGGCCTATAAACTATATGTGTATAAACAAGAAGGCACTGGCCTATAACCATTAGTTTCCTTGACTGTAAGGTCTATAGTTAAAGTCTTGGAATGTGTTAAAATATGAGAGAAAGGTGACTACAAATATGATGGACAGGTGATGGAAAGTGCCAAGCAATAAGACTGAAAGTAGGCTGTAGACTAGTAATAGGTGTATACAAATACTAGTTGTGCAAGAAACGATTTTTCTTTCAACTGTACAAAACACCTTTGGCCAGCTAAGTAAGTATGAAGGGAATATTTTCATTTAAATTCATCAAGAAGAAACCTTCCAAAAGAACTAAATGGTCGTTAGTGATTATACAAATGCATAATTTTATCCAAAGCTCCAAGTGAACTCATGAGAGTTAAGAATTCTTCCATAATTCAGGACTGACTTGGAATTGAAATATAGTTACCAGTTACTAATCAAAACATCTTGCAGCAGGTCAGCATGTGAAGGGATATTATTTATTGCTTTCAGGCAGCACTTATTCACAGCTGTATTAAAAGGTTCAAGAGGCCGATTTCGGGAGCTGTGGCACCTAGAATACTTTCAAGAATAATCAACTCTTAAATGTTGAATAATTTGTTGGAAGACTTTCTTGAAAGCTGCATAATATTCTACACAAATACAGCTATACAGCTGATGACTGGTAAGTTTAGACTTGTTTGGCAGGATTTTAAACAGCTGAGTGTGCTTGCAAAAAATCTAGAAATGTACAAAGCAGCAAATAGAGTTCATATAGTTAAAAGATCATGAATGCTCTGCATCAGCTAAACATGAATGGTGAAATTTTTGAATGATTTCAAATATCAGTAATCAGTTTTCATATACTAACTAGTTCTTGGAGTAAGGGATTTAGATTTTGTTCTGCTTCTTGTAGAGTTGATGAGAATGATTCAGCAGATGGATAGCATAGCGAATAGTTTTCAGTACAGTAATGGGAACCAATTAATTATATCTGTACTTCACTATATTTTGTATACAAGACCTGATATGCATTTTTTTTATTTCAGAATAACACACAACACCATCGAGAAGATCGATGAGGCCCCACCATCGAGAAAGGAAGGATCCCAGAGGTTGCCAAGATGATAGAGGCTGTTTCCTAATGCTGGGTCATTCTGCCCACCTACCAGGGACTATTGGTGCTGTTAGGCAGAGACATGGAAGTAAGCAGTTTTTTGCCATATTGTGGAGGAAAGGAGAGGTGCCTTCAGATGTGCATGCATACAGGCCTTTATGAAAGCACTGTGCGAGTGGTGTGTTCATGCAACTGGTGCACAGACAGGTGAATATTGTTTTTGTCACAGAACAGTTATCTTCATTTAGCAGTGGATTATAAAATCTTGCAGGCAATATCTTGAACTAACATTTCTTAATCCCGCTTTCTCTCTACAGGTTTCGAGTGCTGCATGCTTGGAAAAATTGCAGTATTTACGAATGAACCAGTTTCTCTACACAGCACAACCACGGAAAAATTGATACAAACAATATTTACACTTGAACCGTTCAAGTCTACGTGGTATGATGGAAAACACGAACCGTTCAAGTCTACGTGGTATGATGGAAAACACAAAGCACAAAGTGTATCTCTCTGCTGTACTCGGCCAGCTGTTATAGAGGTTGCACCTACATTTGTGTGACCGCATTAATTTTACAAGTAAATAAAAACTATTGTATATATACTCAACATTTCTTTGCAATAAATCCATATAATGTATACATTAACTTGTAAGCTTAGGTTTAGGTTTATACCCAAGTTTCTTACTGCTGAGCAGCCTGTACTATGTACAAGGCCCTTGTTACAATATAGCTTGTATAATGTGTCTATAAATCCCCCTTGCTACAATATAGCTTGTATAATGTGTCTATAAATCCTGAAGCTTGTAGTTCCTGTAGAGAACTAGGTAAAAAGGGCATGGAATCACTTGTAAACTGACACTGAAGAATCAAAGTAGCTGTTGCCCAGACTTCTTGTTACAACACAACACTGGTGCTACTAGGCTGTCCACCAAGGTCAGTGGACAACCATATATTATATTTGTGGGGCTTTACCAGTGCCTTCATCTCCTCTGCCACTTCTCCGGCAACGAGAAACTGAAAGAAGAGGAAAAATTCCTTATTTTCAAAATGCAGTACTATAAAGCAAATAAAAAAATGCAATTAACGCAACTGTAGCAATTCCTTATTTTCAAAATGCAGTACTATAAAGCAAATAAAAAAATGCAATTAACGCAACTGTAGCAATTTTAATGCTATTTGAATTAGCAGTTAGTGATTTTGAGGCCAAAATTCATTGTAAAGTACTAAAATAATATTTACCTGGGCTAATTTGCATCCTGGCTGCATCCAAGTAAATTATCCCTGGATGATATCTGTGAATTATAATTTGAAGCTTCTGTACCAGCAAGGCAGGCCAGCTTTAGGACACAGTCCAAATGTCTGTCCGACTGTCCTCCTAAGACAAAGTAGAGAGAGACAGGAGGAAGTGCAGCAGGCCAGCGGAATGATGTGGAAACTTGTATCCAGAACTGGTACTCTGGTGGGTAGAGGGGGCATCACCTCCTGCCCAGGAGGCCTGATTGAGAGAGTTTTTGAGGCATCATTCATTGCCATCCATATCTGATCTGCTTGCTTTCATATCTTGCTTGAGCTTCTGCTCTGACCTGAAAAACAAAGTAATTGTTAGCCAGACAACAGGACAGGGTAACGTTTCTCACTAAAAGTATACAAACAATGAGAATATGTGTCTCAGTATTATGTGTTCGTGTCTCTGTACACTTTTACTGAGACACACAATACTAAGTGTTTCTCAGTAAAAGTACTCAAACAGAAGACACTGTAAGGTTTCTCAATAAAAGCATCCGAAAATTGTGTACAATATTCCACAGTTACTGTTTATCTTTAACACTTAAAGCCTTTATGACCAAGATTATGACCAAAATTATGAGAGGCCTTTTTATAAAAAAGACAGAAAGGCCTTTTCCTTCATATAGAACATGAAAGAAGACATTGTAATGTAAAAGCACTCCAAAATTGCTGTTTATATCTTGCATTTTTAAAAGACCTTTTTCCGAATACAGAAAATACTAGAGAGGCCTTTATGAATATAGAAAATATAAAAACAGACCGACCTTTTGGAATACTGTATATAAAATGCAGGCCTCCTAGCAGCCTCTGATTCAAAATAGGAGTCAGAGCAAAAAAAAAGTAGGAGTTATAAATATTAGAGAAGTAGGAATGCCACAAGGATATAATGTGATATTTCAAATGCGACATTTTAAGCATTTGAATGCTACCTGTAATGACGTTTAAAATTCATTATCAAAGCATAATCAATCAGTACAAGTAAGCAGGTACGTTACTTGCTCCATTATATTAAAGACACTTTTTCCTGAAAGGGGGAAGGCCCACCCCTGACCTACCTAGCTTGTTCAATTTTACAGTTAATTATGAGACAAATTTACTGGGCCTTGCATTTGGTCTCACCCTCTTTTATTCATTTCTCTGATTCAATGAGGCAACATCATCCACTTCAAAATTTCAGAGAAATAAGCCTTTGACTAGCATTCAATAATCCTTAAGTAACATGCAAACAAGAAGGTATAATCAATCAGATTAAATATCAATAGTTCAGATTAAATATCAATAGTTACAAAAATAGAGCCTGCATATAATAAGCTTCACAATACATTAACACCTCAAAGTAAATTATACTACAATAATTTGTCAGTCACTGAGATGCACTATCAAGTTTTTTATCTTCTTGTCTAGAGAAGCAATTTCATCTGAAATCTTCTTCAGTTCAGCAGATGATTTCTCCAGCTTTGCATTCCCGGACTCTAAAAGAGCCTGGGCAGCAGCTGTTCCTGCAGGAACGATTTTTTTGACTGTGCAAGCTTTCTTCAATCTCTGATTGGCTTCTTCATTCACAAGTTTCTTGATGCTTCAATCTCATCTTGCTGTAATTTTTGTTTTTTCGTAGGTCTGCCTCCTTCTCTTCTTGTTTCCTTTTGAATTTTAACTTCTTTTCTTCTTATTGTTTTCCTTTGTTTTTTTGTTTTTCTTCTTTAGCTCTCTTTTCTGCATCTTTCATGGCTCTGTAACTGCTGTGTGCACTTTGAAATGCACGAATGATTTTGACGGTGATTGGCACTAAACTTGCTCCTCCTTCGTGTTTATACTGGCTGTGACAAAAATCTTGTTAAGGGAGAAACCCCCTCAACATGAGCTTGTCCATGGCTCATTGTCGATGCTGCCTTGACAAGTTTTCCAAGAGTTAGGTATTTCGGGATTCCTAGACTGGTGACACTGCTTAGATTATTTTCCCAATAGAAATCAACTCGCTTCCATCTGATGCGGTGTCCATTTGGGTTGTCATACTCATCTATATGACTCCCTTGTAACTAACTACTTCATTTGCATACAACTGCCACTCTTGCATAAGGTTGTCATGCTCTGACAGGGGCACAATTCTGGACATTTCACAAGCCACTTTTTTGATAGACTTCTCAGAAGACTTCTCTCTTCTCATCAATGGATACAGGCACTGCAAACGGCGAAGCAGGTTGCTATTCAGTGGTACCCTGTCAACCAAGTACTTGACCACTATTGTCATGAACTTGCGAGCATCATGTCTGAAAATGTTCATTTCACTTTGCTTCAGCTTTGAACAAAGTGAAATTGACATTACAATCTCCCAGTCAAATGAAAGATCTGTTTGGTCAGGGGGCCAGATGCCTTTCAACTCTAAATAGTAGTACTTGCTTTGGTGATTGTTTACAGTAACACTGAAATAACATTAGATGGCAATCTATATCTAGTAAACCGAAAACATCGTCACTAATAATGTGGTCAGTCAATCAACCAATACCCAAGCATGTTACCGCACTCATTCAACGCACTTCTCTATTCTTATATCTATTCAATTATAAGCACTTTTTTTCTGTCTAATACTTTCAAACTTTTTAGTAGGAGTTTCCTCAAAAAAGCAAGACTAAGTAGGAGGGGGGTCTGAAAAAGTAGGAGCACTAGGAGGCCTGAAAATATAGAAAATATAGCGCACAGACCTTTTTGTACATAGAAAAATGTAATATCAGGCGTGCCTTTTAGAGTATAAGAAATATGACAGCTTTTTTTTTTTTGAACTGACAAAATATGACTAACAGCCTACTACAAGATTCAGAGATGATATTGGTGTTGCAGTTGGAGCACTGAAAGAGACCTTTATCAGTTTATTGCAAAATCATGGTGCAGTACACACCTTAAAAGTATTTCATTTATAATATATGAACGGTACACTACTCATAAACTATGGTACAATTTTTATATGGTGTGATACAATATTCATACTGTAATATGATGAAAATTTGTATGTGGAACAAAGCCTAATAAGATTAGCTTGCTGATTTTGGGATCATTTGGTCGAAATCTCAAAACACTAACAGAGAGAGAGAGAGAGAGAGAGAGAGAGAGAGAGAGAGAGAGAGAGAGAGAGAGAGAGAGAGAGAGAGAGAGAGAGAATTTTTTTTAGCAAAATGTGTATGAGAGAGAGAGAGAGAGTAAGTTACAAGAGTACAAAGATTATGTTGTCTCGAGACTTTTTAGTCCATCCGAGGAGACATCATGTGCTTACTTATCTCTAGGAGCAGGTTTTACTGTTCATTCACGGTGTTCTTCTAATGATTTTGTCAAGCTTTCTTTTGAACTCTTCCTCCACACTGTTGCTGTTTACTACTTTTGGTGGTAGTTTCTTCCATGTGTCATATATCTTGTATGTAAAGAAGTTCCCACAATGAGATGTGTTGTATCTCTTCAGTTCTAGTTTCCATCCATTATTTCTTGTCTGGTTTTCGTTTAATGTAAAGAGGTTACTGTCTACTTTTGTGATGCCTTTCAGTGTTTTGAATGTTTCTATGAGTTGTCATCGCAATCGTCGTGTTTTTAAACCATGCATGTTTAGGCTCTCTAGTCGTCTTTGGTAACCTATTTGCCAGATTGATGGAATTAACTTTGTGGCTCTTGCTTGTGCCCCTTCTAATCTGTTCATGTCCTTTCTTAGTGTTGGTGACCAAAACTGTACTGCATATTCAAGATGAGGTCTAACTATGGATGTGTAGAGCTGCAGCACCGTTTCCTAGTTTCTGTATTTGAACTGCCTTTTTATGTATCCCACTAGTTTCTGTGCCTTCTTTCAGCTTTTATGCACTGTTTTGTGGATTTTAAGTCCTTTGTAATAATGAGTCCAAGGTCCTTTTCTTGTTCGACACTACTTATGTCATTCCCAACCAGCATGTGGCTGGCATGAGGGTTGTTTGTTCCTATTCGTAACACTTTACACTTATCCAAGTTAAAAGGCATTGCCATCTTTTTCACCACTCTCCTATTCTCCTTAGATCATTTCTTAAACTTTCCACTGTATCTGGGTCTGCTGCATTTACACCTAATTTGGTGTCACCTGCAAATTTGGTTATCTGCCAGTTAAGCCTAAATCAATGTCATTAATGTAAATCAAAAACAAGAGCGGGCCAAGGACAGAACCCTGAGGAACTCCGCTTGTCACATCTGCCCATTCTCATTCTTCACCGTTTATTACGACTCTCTGCTTTCTACTAGTTAGCCAGTCTTCAATCCAGTCTGCTATTTCTCCCACAATTCCTAAAGCTCCAACTTTTATCATTAGTTTCTTGTGTGGAACTTTATTAAAGGCCTTTTGGAAATCTAAGTAGGGTTTATCTATTGCTCTACTGCTGTCGTAAATACGAAGCATGTTGTAAAAAGAGCTCCAAGATGTTTGATAGGCAGGATCAGTTTTATCTGAAGCCGTGTTGGCTGTTTAACAATAGGTTGTTTCTATCAATGTGATCCACAATTTGATCTGCAATTATGGACTCAAAAATCTTGCAAGGAACTGACGTTGGGCAGATTGGTCTATAATTTCCTGACTCTTCTCCTGGACCTCTTTTGTAAACTGGGGCCACATTACCTAGTTTCCATCCTTTTGGTGCCTTTCGTTGCTCTGCAGTTTTTCCTGTAGAGTTATATCGGGTGAGAGAGAGAGAGAGAGAGAGAGAGAGAGAGAGAGAGAGAGAGAGAGAGAGAGAGAGAGAGAGAGAGAGAGAGAGAGAGAATTATTATACTAAAGGTATAATGTAAATAGATAGACAGAAGACTTGAAAACGACATCCTGTTGGTAATATATGAGCCAAGGCTGCCACTTCATTCTTCACAAGGCAGAATGTTGGTACTATAACTACGGTACTTAGACGGGCATAAACAAAACTGTTGTATTGTATTCGCCTTTCATACGATATTCATCAAAAGGCTTTAATTACAATCATTATAAAGGCCAGGGTAGGGGCTAAGGAAGGTTCAGTGTATGTTTTAGGTCTAAATTAACTGAACACAAACAATTTTTTTTTTCAACGGGAAAAACAAGTTACTTGAGGAACAAATCTACGCTCTGCCTCATTTCAGTAACTCTTGGGTTACATCTTACTTTGGGTTCATTCCTTGAACCTACTGGCTGCCAAATTGTCTAAAACTCTCCCAATTCTAATCCTATAGCACTTCATGACACGCATTTCCAATTTCTCTTTACCAAAACCTCCCAGCATTGTATCGGCAACTGCAACACTTTCGTTTCTCACACACATCGTATCCAACTAAATGCTTAACGCAAACTATAGAAAACAAAAATTCTTAATATTCTTTCTAATCAAACAATGCAGCACCTAACCTTAGTCTTACTGAAAGCTCTTTCCATCATTTTATACCCATCAACAGTTCAGTCACTCATTCAGGTTCCGAGACCAAGTGAAGGAAAGTGACAATCCTTGTTATTGCCTGTGTATTATCTTATGATTATCTTTCCTTCAGAGCAGTGCTTGACCTGAAACTGGTGAATGAAATGAGAAGGACGAATGATGAGTAAACGACACATGGAAAATGAATGATTTCATTTACTCAAATGATACAGTTTCCTGTGCTGTGGGACACGAATTCTGATGTGCTGCGTTTTCTAGACCTGTACCAGATAGCATGATATTTTTAAAGGTGGCCAGATGAACTAATGCGATTTTCAATGACGACAATGTGTTTCTCGACTAATTTACATAATTAAAAAACCTTGATCGAGAGAAACTATGCAGAAAAGAGCAGTTAATTTCTGAAAGCACAATGAAATGAACAAAACCCGAGATAAGGAATGTCAGTGGTGACAGCAAACCTGAGGAGAGCGAACTCAAAACTGCAGATCATAAACTGTTATGTGATGAAAGTTACTGAATCGGAGGAGGAACTGCTGAGCTGACAGTTCTTCTCTCCTCAAAATCCGAAAAAACCAAAGCCACACAAAAGCTGTATAGCGAATGGCATTTTGTTCAACGGTACAAATCAAAAGGATATATTCACTCATCTTTGTCAAGTGTGAAATATAGCATCCAGTCAGTGCCTGGCTCCTTTAAAATGACACAAGAAACACACACACGTCAGATCATAGAAATGATAAGTGATAGAAAAGTCAGTTTTCTATAACACCAGACGTGAGAATTGAAATCAGCAAAGTCTCTTTCATTAGATGGTCAAATTGACACAGGCTGACAAACTACTTCCTGCCTTTCCTCAGACAGAACAAGAGGTGCTCGTTTAAAGGAAAACGCCACCACGACGCCAAGAAGAAAATATAAATATACAAATTCTACTATGACACCAGCCAAGGATACACCAAAAAGTGTACCAAATACAGAGGAGTGGGGACAACCACAACCAAGTCTGGGGGAAAGCTGACATAAAATGATGATGATGATGATGATGACATCTTTCTAATGTGGAAGAGGATTACCAACCTTTGTGGAGCAGCTGATAAACCATAACACTTTGACTCCCTTCTTTCAGTTCATTTAAAAAATAACAGTAATTGCTTTGAGAAGCCTCTCTCAGGAGAAGTACAGGAACACCTTACTCAATATTGATTAAAATAAAGCGAAAATGTTTCTCTCTAAGGCCTGACTTAAGTTTGTTCTAGTTTGCTCTAAGAAACTAATTCGCTGACTGTGCTTTACTAATTTAGCTCTAAGTAAACTAGACTAATGCTGAATTTTTTTTTAACGTCTGTAAAGTTCTTAATTTCCTCTACATATCTGAGAACGGTCAAAACACAGAACAAAGTGAAAACTTTCCAAATTAATTTATTTTTGCTCGAAAGGGAAAGAGCTGACTATAACCACCGAGTTAGTGTGAAAGATAATTTATGATAAGTGAATGACACTGATACAGAAGAAGAAGAAGAAGAAGAAGAAGAAGAAGAGGCACCACTTGAACACTTACAGACTCAATCTCTTCCAAACCTCACAAAGGGACACTGACCGTCGAAGGACATCCAGCCCATTACTTCCTCATGTCCTCCACTGATCAAAAGTATTCCTTTCACGTTCAGATTCACACATCCTACGATTACCAACGGTATATGAATTGAATTGAACTGAACTGAATTGAATTGAATATAGAATTTAGGCCAAAGGCCAAGCACTGCGACCTAAGAGGTCAATCAGCGCTGAAATGGAAATTGACAGTAAAAGGTTTAAAAGGTGTAACAGGAGGAAAACCCCTCAAAGCAGTTGAAGCACTATGAATCAATTATTAGGAGAGGGTGGAGAATAAGATGAAGAAAGTGAATATGAAAGGAGGTACAGTAAAAGGAACAAAAGGGGTTGCAGCTAAGGGCCGAAGGCACGCAGCAAAGAACCCTAAGTAATGCCTACAGTGCACCACATGAGGTGCACTGACGGCACTACCCCCTTACAGGGGCCTGTGGTATATGAATATACGAAGCAAAACTCAATTCTTTTCCTACAGTCTACTTCATTATCTTCCTTCTTCCTAGAACATCTGTCTTTCTGTCTAGCTTTCTTGAAACCTTCAGCTGAAACCCCTTCTGGACAGATCCAACAGAATACAATAAACCCCAGAGAGCTCCAAAGAGAAATCAGCCTTCACCGAGACAAGTTGCAGTGATGAATAAACCAGTGTGAGGGAATAGAAAATGAAACCGGAGACGTGGGCAGGAAGCAGGAATGAGCCAGTAATTCGACATTAGGTTCCTTTCCTATTTCAGATGCCTGTTTTTTGGATAACTGTTTTGGTAAAATATGAAAGTCATTTTCTGTGCCAAGGCTAATTATAATATAGACACACTAAAGCCACTTTTTAGTCCTTGGACTTTGCACCAACTTCTCTCTCTCTCTCCCCTGATTTGAAATGGCTTCCAACAATTTCTTACATCAGATCAATGAGCATTTGATCAGCCTTTATGAAGCCTTCTTGGTCTTCATGTAACCAAGGCTTGATAGGAGACAAATTAATGGTTTATAGTTTTGGTCTAAAGTTTCCAAACCTACATTTCTTTTGGCAAGGAGAATTTAAACGTCAGTGGAACCAAGTTACAACGCTTCTGTCACAAAGAGTTCTTACTTAAAATTTGCATAATTGTGATTCAATGGAACTTTGATCCTAAAATAATAAGTTTGGTAAAAGGTCTAAAATTGTGCCCAAATGAAGAGATATCCTCTCCAGTGTTTCTGGAAACAAAACTACGAAAATATCCACTAAGAGAGTCATTCAATATCTAAGCAAGCACGAATTCTGCTGTTGTAAACCTTTGATGTTCCAGGCAAATTATACTGCAATAAGGAATGTTAGGCAATAAGAGTTTCTCTTTAAATATAAATTAGTCATATTATTAAATAATTTTACCTGCATATACCATCACCATAGACTTTTGCGACAACTACAGAGGTTAAAAGGTGAAGGGAGAGCTCAGAAGAACAGCAATAATTCAATTATTCTATTATAAATACGATAGTGTCTACAATAGGGATAAATCAATGCAGATATTACGATCACTTACTTGGATTAGATTATTTTGTTGGTCACCAACATTCATCCAAGGACGGGAACTTGATATACCAGTTATTGTATATAATTAACTTCCACAGAAGTGAAGGGATTTTAAGTCTGTCGGTTGAGGACCGTTAACCTGAAAATTGAAAGAACTTCGTAACACTCTTATGAGTACAGTTACGGGCAAATTTATTTGAGGAAGAGAGGGACTCTGGTTAAACCTATTACGATATAAAGGCTTCATTCTCTCGTCCAGGTTCGTGCTTTTGTAAGGTGGTGATTCCAGAAGCAATAATGTGTAAGCATTTTAAGATAAACGATCCAGTGTACCTTATAAAATCCTAATTTTAAATAAAGATATTAATTTTAATTGTGCAAGTAATTCCTTGCAACTGTGCAATATCATGCCTCAATATTAGCGGCCACTTTTATAAAAAAAAAAAAATTCAAAATGCTAGAACAGGTAAAACAAAATGAATACAACTAAATGCTAAAACAGGTACCAGAAAATGAATGCAACTCAATGCTGGAACAGATACCAGAAAATGAATACAACTAAATGCTGGAGCAGGTACCAGAAAATTAATGCAACTTAACGCTGGAACAGGCAACAGAAAATGAATACAACTTAATGTTGAAACAGGTACCAGAAAATGAATACAACTAAATACTGGAACAGGTACCAGACAATGAATACAACTAAATGTTGGAACAGGTACCAGAAAATGAATACAATTAAATGCTGAAACAGGTACCAGAAAATGAATGCAACTTAATGCTGGAACAGATGCCAGAAAATGAATACAACTAAATGCTGAAACAGGTACCAGAAAATGAATGCAACTAAATGTTGAAACGGGTACCAAAAAATGAATACAACTCAATGCTGGAACAGGTACCAGAAAATGAATACAACTAAATGCTGAAACAGGTACCAGAAAATGAATGCAACTAAATGCTGAAACAGGTACCAGAAAATGAATGCAACTAAATGTTGAAACGGGTACCAGAAAATGAATACAACTCAATGCTGGAACAGGTACCAGAAAATGAATGCAACTAAATGCTGAAACAGGTACCAGAAAATGAATGCAACTAAATGTTGAAACGGGTACCAGAAAATGAATACAACTCAATGCTGGAACAGGTACCAGAAAATAAATACAACTAAATGCTGAAACAGGTACCAGAAAATGAATACAACTCAATGCTGGAACAGGTACCAGAAAATGAATACAACTCAATGCTGGAACAGGTACCAGAAAATGAATACAACTAAATACTGAAACAGGTACCAGAAAATGAATACAACTAAATACTGGAACAGGTACAACAAAATGAATACAAGTAAATGCTAAAACAGGTACCGGAAAATGAATACAACTAAATGCTGGAACAGGTACCAAAAAATGAATACAACTAAATGCTGTAACAGGTACCAGAAAATGAATGCAACTCAATGCCTGGAACAGATACCAGAAAATGAATACAACTAAATGCTGGAGCAGGTATCAGAAAATTAATGCAACTTAATGCTGGAACAGGTAACAGAAAATGAATACAACTTAATGTTGAAACAGGTACCAGAAAATGAATACAACCTAAAATACTGGAACAGGTACCAGACAATGAATACAACTAAATGTTGGAACAGGTACCAGAAAATGAATACAATTAAATGCTGAAACAGGTACCAGAAAAATGAATGCAACTTAATGCTGGAACAGATACCAGAAAATGAATACAACTAAATGCTGAAAACAGGTACCAGAAAATGAATGCAACTAAATGTTGAAACGGGGTAACCAGAAAATGAATACAACTCAATGCTGGAACAGGTACCAGAAAATGAATACAACTAAAATGCTGAAACAGGTACCAGAAAATGAAAACAACTCAATGCTGGAACAGGTACCAGAAAATGAATACAACTAAATACTGAAACAGGTACCAGAAAATGAATACAACCAAATACTGAAACAGGTACCAGAAAATGAATACAACTAAATACTGGAACAGGTACCAGAAAATGAATACAACTAAATGCTGAACAGATACCAGAAAATGAACGCAACTAAATGCTGGAACAGGTACCAGAAAATGAATGCAACTAAATGCTGGAATAGATACCAGAAAATGAATAAAACTAAATGCTGAAAAAGGTACCAGAAAATGAATGCAACTAAATGTTGAACCAGGTGCCAGAAAATGAATACAACTCAATGCTGGAACAGGTACCGGAAAATGAATACAACTCAATGCTGGAACAGTACCAGAAAAATGAATACAACTAAATGCTGAAACAGGTACCAGAAAATGAATACAACTGAATGCTGGAACAGCTACCAGAAAATGAATACAACTAAATGCTGAAACAGGTACCAGAAAATGAATACAACTATCTTGCACACAACTTACCATGCTGGAATAAAACTACTTCCTGAAGCTTCTTTCTACATCCTTCACGCCACTCTAGAGTTCCTGTTTGTTATCAAATAACCAAAGGACTTTGCTATGATTACAATATCTCTTGTGGCATCACCAAATCTCAGGTTCTCAGGAAGGCCTTAACTGAAAGAGAACGAATATGTCATACACTTGCTTTCAACTCAGTTCATGGAAGAACTAATGTTTTACAAACAATTATTTTTTTTCGAATTTTGGATATCACGAAATGCTAAGAGCCATATCTTCTCTGTAACACAGCAAATTCAATTTGCATAATCTCAAAGGACACCATATTTTGATATGTGAAATCATGTTACTTCCTGGTGTAATCATATACAGACTGAATTAGCAGGGACCTTTGTCTTAAATCCTGTCAACAGTAATAATATACGCCAGAGGACCCGTTCCATGCAAATTAAGGTATCAGGTTTCTTAAACAATGCTTTAGGATTAGCAATATATTGGTAGATATCAATATTAAAACTAATGGCCCAGCGAAGGAAGATCTACTCATTTTATGGTTTTTTTGACAAATAAAATATAACTGCATGGGCAGATTTCCCAGTTGAATATATAGTTATGGATTACCTCCATCTAAAAAAGGCAAGATTCTATGGCAGCCTTTCTCATCTTGAAAAAAATTCCCACTGACCTAAAAGAATCTTTTCTGAAAGAATATTCAAGATATCTTGACGTGTTGAAATTCAAGCATATGATAAGGCAGCCCTTACTGTACCTCTGAGGAAAAACAATGGATAGGATCACTTCATTTCCAGTCAAAAAAAAAAAAAAAAAAATCATCTGCATTCTTGACAAAACCCGTAAATATAACCGTCAGTTAAGCCCTTGAATTGCTCACTTCTTCAAAGGAGGTCACCGAAGGAACTTTTATAAAACATCTTCCTTCCTGTTTCCCCATATAGCTTCAAAATCTTAACTTGTTCCACACCACCCTGTAGTCAGTACCCTCACATCATTCATCACCAGAGAGTCAGTTCTGCTCCCAACCTCCTCTCCCGTTCCCCCCAACCCCTCTCCTCAACACACACACGCTCCCAATGCCTCGTCTCGTCAATTACACCTATAGCAGGAATGTCGAATCCTTTTTTTTTTTTTTTTCTAAACATAAAGGAGACCAGACAGGCATTCTGTTCGCAAGCCCTGGCATGCCTGGATCAGACATTGCACCACAAGAAGAAGAAGAAGAAGAAGAAGAAGAAGAAGAAGAAGAAGAAGAAGAAGAAGAAGAAGAAGAAGAGCACCTCACTCAACTTTAGCCTTCATTCAAGTCCCTGGTTTTCAAGGAGTTCTTCTCTACACACAATCTTCTATTTAACAAGCTAATAGCAAAAGATAGTTGACTGACCCTAAATCCCTCCCTCCCCTCACCCACCTATCCCGCCCTCATTGCCGAATCAAAAGGAACAAGGACCCATGACTGACAGGTACAATGCTAAATCCTGTAATCGACCGTAGAGGTGAAAAAGGTGAGATTCATCTCAGTGACACACAGGATATAATTATGGCATCGACAGTCTTTTGTCTTCAGTAAGTCACTGACTTCCATACATACACAACAGAAGCCTCTTATTTCTCTTTCTTATATTTTTGATATTTTTTTCATATTTCTGAAATAAATAGCCTGTTGGATTTCGGCAATATTTACCTCATCATATACATAATACAAAATTTTTCAAAGAATGAAGAATTACTTTGAGACCAAATGAGAGAGAGAGAGAGAGAGAGAGAGAGAGAGAGAGAGAGGAGAGAGAGAGAGAGAGAGAGAGAGAGAGAGAGAGAGCTAAGACGAAATGTAGGATTAACCAAGATGGCTAATTGTGTGTGCCACATAAAATGACCTCGTTTTGTTTCCCAGAGATATGGCCCCGTTTGTGTCAAGTCTCTAAATCAATTTGTGTCAAGTCTCTAAGTCAAATTCTATTTCATTATTTACAGGTGATGCTAAATAACATGGCAATTCCATTGTCGTAGACTGCCTCATGGCCAACATTCTGATTTCATAATCGACTTCATATGAAATGACCCATCCACCCAATTGTTTTGAACATGTTGCCTCTTGACTTTTCACCCCTCACCCTGCTTGCGCAGCCATGAGGGATTGGTGCGACGATAATATATTCCCCCAGTCATGCTGGAGCAGTGATATTGTCATTGATGATGATGGCATCAGTATGATTTATCAACATATGAAACCCACACCCAAAGGAGGAGCTGGTCTGACAGCACAGAGTCCTCCTACTGGCTGGCTTAACCCAGGAAGGAAGGCAGAAGGAAGGACATCATTTGCTAGAAGATCACATTACCTTTCACTGGCATCCGCAAAGTGCTAAAATTCAGTATGAAATGCAGAGATGCAACACAATCAAACAGTTAAAAACTGAGCAGACGCCTTAAAACAACAGCGACCGTAATGCCCGTAAAAACCTCAAAAATGACCAGCACCTGTACAGCTAACAGAGACCATGCCTTTGGCTTACCACAATTCTGAAGCCTGAGAAACTCGAGCAATGGCAGCTTTCATGAGGTAAAACAATGATATTCATGCCTGGTACTCTCAGATACACACAGAACGGTCGGTCTCCATACCAACTGCGCTAAGGGACATCATGGCAGAGAGAGAATGCCCTCCCCTTACCTACAAAAAGCCAAACCAACCTGCCTCAAGTGCAAAAGGCAACATCATACTGTATCCATCCATCCTTTGTCTGATTAGGAGAAGGCCAAGGCCACCCACAACCCCCTCACCCCATCAGTAATGACCCCATCCCCTAAAAAAGCAGTTTCATAAACATCAGCAGTCAAGAGAGTGACAATTCAAAACTGCTGCAGTAATAAAGCATGGCGACTTAAGATCCTTATTGGAACAGGAGTTATTAATATAATTACTCAGAATATTAATATCATCATTCAGAAGATGAACCCTGTTCACACGGAGCAAGCCCACCACAGCGGCCACTGACTTGAAACCCAAGAAGCTTCCAAAGAATGTGGTGTTTATCTGAGAGAAGCAACAGAAGGTCATGGGAAATACAGAAAGAGGAGGTCGGTTACTGAAACTGAAAAAATAGAATGTCTACGAAAAGACGGTTCCTGAAAATAATGCGAGCTGTATCTTACGTTTTTTGCCTTCCTTGAAGAACAGCCAGACTAACCTTAAGGCAAGAAGGTCCTAAGGGAAAGTCGCACAGGACCACCTGCTACCCATTCACATTGCATGATTATAATGTTCTCTTTTTTTTGGAGAGAGAGAGAGAGAGAGAGAGAGAGAGAAGAGAGAGAGAGAGAGAGAGAAGAGAGAGAGAGAGAGAGAGAGAGAGAGAGAAGGGTGGGGGGAAGCGAATGTGCTTTTAGGTACAAAATTACTGCTATAATTAAAAAAAAAATTAAAAAGGTCAGTCTTAACCTTTCATTATTGAATTTCTCTCTCTCTCTCTCTCTCTCTCTCTCTCTCTCTCTCTCTCTCTCTCTCTCTCTCTCTCTCTCTCTCTCTCATGGCAGAACACAACCTGGTTTTCCCCGGGGAATAAAGTGCAGTTGAAATTGAAAACCTGACAACGAAGATAAGATAAGGGATTGCAGTATGAACTTCACACCGGACTGGAACTTAAATTCAATTTATTTCTGGGAAATGAACAGTCAAAGTTTCGCGTACTTCATTTTCACTTCAGAATTTAATGTATTTGATCGATAATTGTGTATAACTCGTTCAAGAACATTTCACATTCAAAATCTTCATGATTCATAAAGGCTATGAATGTATTTCACAAGCATTATCATAAAGTTATGCCATTTTCAAACTTATCACGCAAGAAGTTCGTTATGTATTTCGAGAAACCGTTCACATAAAAAAAAATCTGAATTCGACGAGACTTCCAGACTCTATAATCTGCCCAGTCAACGGTCCCCCTCCCCCCCCCGCCCCCCCGCACAGGGCTCCTGGATACAGCCTTAGTTACTCTTTCATTTTCAAAATATGCATTTCCACTACTGCTTTGAATAAACTTTGAAAACTGCAATTAACAAATCACTTTGTGTTGTCAGCAGCATTCAGACTTCCATAGATTGTTTGGTCAATAAAAGAAAAATCTATTTTCTTCGCTAAAGTAGCCATTGGAACTTGTGGTACCATCTTGACTATGAATGATTATATTCATTACTACCGAATTCACACTATCAAATAAAAATTAGCTTTTGTACCTTGAGTCAGTCCCACCTCACTTGTCTCGCTGTACTGTTATCATGACCTTTTCTACTGATTGGAAATCCGGCCTTCCTTATCAATCTCCTTGAATTAAACAGAAACCATTTTAAGACTCATGGGCTACTCGTACGGATGAGATCCCTCTCCCCTGTCTGCACAAGGCCATCTTCTTCTTCTCTACTGAATAGTAACAAAGAAGGAGTAACTTTTATGAAGGAACTTAATCTACTCTACAGTCTGAAGTTTCCAGAAACAGGACAAGGAACCTTGCGTTGAAATATCTTTAAACTTGACAACAAAGGTGAAATAGTTTTTGACCTATGCAATACGTCATCCTCCTCCTGCGCCAAAGTTTTTTTTCCAAAACTGAGGGTCACGATGGGTAATGATGGCAATGATTGATTACTAACTCCGTTTAAATAAAATGGTGCTTTCTCTGCACAGCTGGTCGTCGCCTCTCTGTCAGAATAGCAAAGTTGGATTTGGCCACAGTTTTCCGAATTGAATCCCAGACCCTCTTGGCACCATGAACGAACAAACCTTTTCAAATCCTAAACATTTTAATTAATGATCTTGCCGTTCTCATCCCCTGCCCAAACCCGGCAAGAAAAAACTACAGGACACTGCGAGATGGCTTAGTGCACTCGGTTACAGTGAGGTACCACAAACCCATAGTCTATATCTATGTGGAAAAATTCGTCATTGCATCAGCATTTTCGGCTTTATTGCATTGTACTTAAAATCAGTATACTGTGAATTGAGTCCATTTTCATTCACAGTATATTGGCTCCATGTACACTGCAATAAAGCATCGCTCTCCAAGTTAAGAACTGAGCATAACCGGAGATACAACAATACAACTGAACGCCCTACCTGACTCACGCTAGTCCTCGTCTTGGGATCTGATGCTCTAGCATTTATCTATTGCAAACACAAGTAATTCAACAGTTCAATGGTACTATAGCCTACTATCAGGTCCTCTCATATGCGGACAAACTGCCTCCGCAGAGGCCTTTAGAAAGCAACGTTTACAAGTCTTCCACGGCCTCTTAACACACCTCTAACTACCGGCAGGCCTGTAACCAATCACAAATGTTTAGGCGACCATGAAACTTTGATTCAGGTGTCCATATTCGCAGAGTACTTACTCTTAACTTCAGTAAATTAACTCACCTCAGTAAACGGCACTGAAATATTGACTGAGGACAAACAAACATGGCTGAACGGAGTTCAAGCTACGATCTGACTGACAACCTTCCAGATTGCTTTAGGGCAATCACAAGGGTCCAAGAAACTCCTTTCGAACAAAGGTGGTGAAAACGACTCCTGATTGGCTGAGAGAGAGAGAGAGAGAGAGAGAGAGAGAGAGAGAGAGGAGAGAGAGAGAGAGAGAGAGAGAGAGAGAGAGAGAGAGAGAGAACTTTTTAAAAGCTCAGTGCCTGTGTTTTCAAGTAATTAGGTAAACAAACACGAAAGCCAGAATAAAATGTAAAAAAGCAGGGTTAGACTAAAAAAGTGTTGCTTCCTAAGAATACCGAAGGGTAAGTTAGCAACTTTCTCCCCCACCTCCCCCCCCCCCCCCGCCAACAACCACCTTTACACACACACACACACATACATATACACCTTAATGCTCCGAGGGACTGGATCATTCCCACTTTTGATTTTAGTCTAACACATAAGCCTTTTAATACTTACGATAGTCCTATGGTCACATTTTGGACAGTGTGTGTGTGTGTGTGTGTGTGTGTGGTGTGTGTGTGTGTGTGTGTGTGTCTGTGTGTGTGTGTGTGTGTAAAAAGTGCGTAGACAAAACTACTTTTGGTAGCCCACTGACACCTTCCGGTAGCTACTCAGTGTGACTGACGAGCATTTGAGCCAGAATTGATGCAATAAAAACCATTTGATACAGTCGAGGTTCAACGGCGAGGGGGAGGAGACGGGGGGTTCATTCATACCCCATTGAGACTCCCCTCCCCCCTAAAACAAACAAAAAAAAGAGGCACACAAACAAACAAACTCCGATAGCGAAAAAATCAGTCCCTTCCTGTCCTATCTATCGTCGGATAATGAGTGTCCATGTAACTACAGACTGCATAAAAGAAAAATCTTTCAAAGTGACAAATTGTTCACAAAGGGAAGGAACCTGACATTATATACTATCGATATCACCGTCCACAGTGGAAGTTCTAATGACCTTTACTGAATACTTCAAATATTAGTACATCAACAGTTGTGCTTAGTGATATGAGAGTTTCCTAACCTTTCAAAAACTGGTGCATGTGCAAGACAGCTCTTATAAGTATATGGAATGGAATACAATATGGAGTTTAGTCCAGAGGCCAGTTACTGGGACCTATGAGGTCATTCAGCGCTGGAAGGAAATTGAGAGTATGCAGGTTTGAAAGGTTTAACAGGAGGAAAACCTCAAAGCAGTTTGTACTATGAATCAATTGTTAGGAGAGGGTGGATAGCAAGATGTAAGAAAGATAATATAAATGGAGGTACAGTAAAATGAACGAAGGGGGTTGCAGCTAGGGGCCGAAGGGACGCTGCAAAGGACCTTTAGTAATGCCTACAGTGCACCCTGTGAGGTGCACTGACGGCACTACCCCCCTACGGGGTATAAGTAAGTGTCTTCTCGCCGTTTCAAAAAATGGCAGCTGACACACCATCATACGATGCTAAAGATTACGCCTAATTCATTGTGAAATACCTCTTAGCGCTAGTGCCAACCTACCCAAAAATATAATCTCAATACCCAAGTTGCTAAGATTTAGAGCCGAATCAACCAAGGTCCAATTGACCCACAAAAAAAAAATATCATTAGCAACCGATATGACTCATATAAATGAAGATCTTCAAGGAAAACTGGTAACTTCCAG